>VYZR01023412.1:28242-54411 GCA_013400675.1 Oxylabes madagascariensis
TACCCAGGGCCTGCACCTCCACACACTTTGGCAAGTGTGTATGGACACCCTGGCCACCACATGGCAGTATTATTTTTCTTTTGCTCTCCAAATTGCCACTTATTCCTAGGAAAATGTAACAGTTAAAAAACAAAAGGGATAGATAGACAGACACCTCTTTTGGAATGCACAAGAGCTGGGGCTGAGGACACTATTGTGAGTAAAACAACTAAAGTCTTCACAGGGTAAGAAACACGTTGAGTTCAGACGGCTCCCTTGAGCTCCCTGAGCACGTAACAGTGTGACCATTCTCAGTGGGAGGACTTGACATGTGGCATGTGGATCTGTTCATCCAGCACAGGCCAAGCCAGGTAAAGCATGTCCAGAAGCACACGTTCAGGCATGCAAGGAACTCACTGGATACAAATGTGGGTGTTGAGGTATGTAGCTACCTCTGCGGTGAAGAGGAGGCGAGCAAGATTTCTCAGTATCTACGTTTCAGACTTAGCATGTGAAGTGACTTGTCTGCTAGGCATCCAAGATCCTCCTGGGGATTAAGTCCTTGAAGATGATCTAACAGAAAGTATCTGCTTCTCACCTCAGAGTGCTGCCGAATCAAAGACTCAGAGAGTGCCTGCTATTCTATGCACTTTTCAAACACCCAGCACTAATTGGTCTTCTGTGATTAAGGAAAAGTGTTTCATCTATATATACAAAAAAGCCTGAAAACTCCAGATGAAAAATATCGCAGAGTTAAGCAGAACTGTTGATGAGTTTGCATCTGTTCTGCAAAAGTGGACATGCCTATGAAGCTGAGCAAAGGTCCGTGTTAAATTAATCCATCTAGAATTAGTAATGGTAGGGAAAATACCACAGAGAGCAGCTTCTGCATGTATTCCTGGGAAACTTGAGCTGTTAGCATTGTCTTTGCACTTGGCTTTGCAAGGGGAATAGTAGATGTCTTTCAGTCATTTTGATTAAACTCATATAGTTTCAGCGGCTTGTGCAGCAATTGCACCTTTTCTTCAAGTTTTAGTCCAAGGCACAGGCAACAGCAGATAAAAGTACATCAACAGTTTGTGAAAATAAATGGCAAAAACACCCATGACATCAGGACTGAGGACTCAAATCTTTATGCCAAACTGTTTTAAAAGGCACGAACAGAAAGTTCTGAAGAAACAAAACAAATCCAGACATCATGCTTTCCTCTCATTTTCTTTCCTTCTGTGTTTTAGAATTCCAGAAAAAAACCATGCATACAGAGACATTTTTTTACTTTAGCAGCTAAATGCATGTATCATTCCACTGTTTTTGCCTTATGTTTGTCACATATATTTCAAGAAATAATTTTATGATGCTTCCTATGAGCATCTCTAAAATTCTCCAGGGAGGCTTGCATAATTAGCAAGATCTTACTGAATTAATAAGCCAGAGCACTATGGTAAAGGCATTAAATTAATGCCAAAGCTGTGCTGTGGATGTTGAGCTCAACTACAGTGTTTTGTTGAAAGCAAGCTCTCCCTTCCCAAGCAGCCAGTGGCTCTGCCAGCTGTAAGCCCATCACTTCGCAGTCACAGACTTTTGCAGTGATGCCATACAAAGCCTTTTGAGCTGCTACAAACCACAACAAGTTCAAAACCTGACTCACGTCTAGAACTTCGACTCACTCTCTGTTGCGGGCTTAGTCACTGCCAGCAGCCCTGTACGCATCTGCTAATCCTGCGGTATCCTCACCGTTCCCTCCTGTGGGAAAGCCCTGGTTAGTCAGACTCGCAGCAAGGCACGGTATTGTTAGATTTCTCTTACCATTGTGCTGCTTTGTTCTTCTTGTATTCGCATCTTAATGACAGTGCGAGCTGTTGGCCTTCCACACTTTCTTTGTGCCTATGTAAATTCAGTGTTTGATGCAGAAGAGGCGGAGACGATTTCTAAGTCAAGGGGCAGGTGTGAGTGAAAGGAGCAACCCAACAGCCAAACTATTTGAAAAAAGAACCCTTTAATGTCTCATCAGCTCAGCACTAAAAAAAAAGCCTTCATAACTTGCCTCAAAAACTGGAAAAACAGGGTGTCTAGCTATAATTTAAGACATTAATAACAAGAAAATATTGCAGTACCCTGACACATTTTGACTTTTGCGCGGTGAAATGCTATCTTAAAACTAGGTCTGATTATTAAAATTTGAAACACTGTCAGTGACAAAGAAATTACAGACAGGTTTAGCCCAGGCTAGATTTTAGAACACACTTGAAAAAATGGTTCTTTCCCTTTCTTAAATGGACATTCTGACAAGGATATTTGCAATGTAACAACATTACAGGACTGACCATGGTCTTCAGAGGTATTTATTGGCTACCATGAGCACCTCTGAAACTGCAGCCTTGGGATGTGACACTCCAATTCACAAAATAAGTTTCAGCAAAAAGTATTTTTTATCTTCAAGAGATGAGTATGCATCTTCTCAGTCTGGAAGTCTTCTTTCCAGCACAGAAAACACAGCAAAGCAAGAACAAAAACATCCTGTCATATGGGAATGGAGGACAGTACAAGTCGTCTAAATCTCCACAATTTATTTTTATTTCCCTCATCTAGAAAAGGCTTTCAGGCCTGGAGTTAAGCCTTTTGTGGGACAATGTGACTATCTGAAATTGTGTGTGTGCAATGTAAGTTACGATTTACAGAAAACAGGTATATACAGTTTCCTTACCACAAGCGTCTTTACAATCATCATGGAAATCTCAACAAGAAACCTAAAGTCAAAAGTCTGATTGGATTTATTCCTTCTGCTGAAATAATCATTTTTTTTTCCATGGCTGACTCATCTAGAAGATTTTTATGAAGTTAGTAGCAAATGCAAGCATCCTGCTCTTTGCACCTTCAAAGCTATCACATAAAGATAACAGTGTTTTCTTTTAATCTTTTTTTTCATTACTGAATATTATGCTTACAACAATCCTGCTTTGCTACAGATGGTTTCCTGTTGTTTCTGCCAAATGTGAAATAGCTATAAAACTTGAAAAGGTTCTGATGCTGTCACTGCTTGAAAAATTACATCTACAAGGGAAAATTAAATATGAGCCTTAGCCTTTAATTTCTTTAATCTTGCTTAGTAGAGTGAACTTTTTTACTCCCACCCCCAAGTCAAAGCTTCCGATAACATGACCTGAAGGGAAAAACACAGCTATGTATTTTAGTCAGGTATAAAGCCTTCATTAACAAAAACAAAAAAAGAGGAAGGGGAAGCAGATAATTCTCATGTCCAGATCAACCAAACAGCCACCAACTCCAGCTGACAAGAGCAGTGCCTTTGGCTCCATTTCATAAAATACGTAAAGCCATTTCTGCTAGAAGACAGTGAAGTTCCTGTTTTCAGTGCTATAATAAGGAAATCTGTCACCTTAGCAGACAAATTACTAGAAAATGGCTTGTGTTAACCCCAAGGGGACAGAGCCTTTGCTCCTTGCGTGGGCAAACCTCAGTGAACTCAGTGACAGCTTTACTTGAACACAAAAAGAGTATTAAGAAACACTTCAAAGAAAAATTGAATTTTATATATATGATGAAGAAAACTCTTGATGCTCTGATGCTCTCTATAGGCATAGATTCAGCATTAAATGGGCAAAGGGCTAGGAAAAAGCTATTTTGCCAGCAAAGTAACTTACTAAGGCACATAATTTACAAGTGAAGCATCAGTGAACAAGTGAGCTTCACAGCTCTCTCAAATTTATGTCAGTATTTGACTGGCACCACATCAACAGACTCATTTTCTCGTAAAAAAAATATCAGGGAGCATTTAACCACATCTTTCTACCAACAAGGTAAGACTGTGCTCACTGCCATGGATCTGCCTCTACAGGCACTGGGGGTAGACGCAAAGAGAGTAAACATGAGAAATTGCTCTGTCATTTTGAGTGCATTTGTCTGCTGCAGTACGTAGGTCTGATATCTTAGAGCTCTGCAGCACAAGAAATGAGTGTTCTCTGTTACACTGGAGATTTGGCAAGCACCCATTTTTGCAAGAAAAATGGCATTTAATTGTAATATTACCCAACCAAGGCATTAGACCTCAACTTTCCAGCTGCTCAGAACCCTACTACTCATTCTAGGGCTTGGATCTGATACTCATTTGCTACAAGAGGAGTTTCACTCTTGGTTGGAAAGAGAAGTTGGGTGGGATTTTAGGGGTTTTTTTTGTTTTTTTTTGCCTTTTTTTTTTTTTTTTTAACCTGTGCTGCCTTTCCCTTCTATGGAGGGAGAGGTGACATTGTGGGCAGCAGTGAGTGGAAAATATGTACACTCATCAAGCTGCAACCAGATGTCTCATCTACATGTGGACGTGCCTCTCCCATGTGCTGTACCCCCAAGGGCACCACTGACTGCCTCCTCAAAGTTGCTCCTGGTGTTTCCCCATGCATAGATATTTACAGCAGAGATACCCATTTGTTTATTTAGTCTGACTTCCACCAAAGCTAAATTAGAAAAAGCCTTTTGCAAGCTCTGGGAGACCTGCACCATACTGGGCACACTCCTGTAGTTCAGCCCAGCTGTGGCTCCTGGTTCATTGTGAAGATATCCAGGTCTGGGAGAGCAGAGGTGCAGGGCACCTGTGAGGCTGACATGCTGGACCTGCTGCTTTCTTTGAGAGACGCTGCATGGTACCTGGTTTTGATGTCTGTGAAAACCACTGACTGATCACTTGGGCCAGGAAAGCATTCACAGACAAGCACCCTTTATTTCTCTTTTGCAGTGTAGGCTGTGTACATGGAGATCTTGGAAAAAAATCAGAAATTGCCAGATTGGTTGGATATCTGCTGACATGACTGCAGAGTCTCCTGTTGGCTTTACTGGGAAGTATATTGAATCCCTTTATATTCATTTTATCAGTTTTTTTTAAATTTTATTTTATTTATTACCAATTTTATCATTTGGTCACCAGCTGAATTATTTGCACATTTCACATCCAATTAAATACCACACAGTGATAGTACTGGATTTTTTCTCACAACTGGTTAGAAACCATGATAGAAAACATAACCCTGCTACATCAGAGACGTTCTTCATATACCATACAATATTTGCATCTAGGTTTCCTTGTTGCTAGCCAGTGCCATCTGTTATCTGTTTTGGTCTGCTTGTAAGAACTGGCAATTTTTGAAAATTGAGAGCAAGACAAGAACAATGGCTTTTTCCTTTGTATTTTATGTCCCAAAGAAACCAACTGGATCTACACATGCACAGAAAATATATCCCTCCAATTGGCAATATATTAGTGCATGCTTTTTCAGTATGGAAAATTTAAAGAGACAAGACTCATCACGGGCAAGTATTTCAGTTTAATGAAATAAATCTGTGCCCCACAATGCCTGGATACTCGGTTTTACTTTTGTCTCTCTTGGAGGGTGTTGACACTCAGACTTGGTGATGGAATAAATGGTGACAGCTGAGATAGTTACTGCCCTCAGCTGTGTGCTCTGTCCTTCTTTTGGAAATTATTACCCTCCTGCAGCTGGCAAAACTGGATGCTTCATGAAACCAGCTTCAGACTGCCAGACTTCACGCCAGCCTCGGCTTACACGGATCTGCCAGCCCATAAACTCCCGTGGCTTGGAGGTGAGCCCACAAGCCATTGAGCCATGCCTGCTGTGCAGGTGGCAAACACTCAGAAAGAAAGGGGGTGGCCAGTTGAAGGTGCTGCTGCTTTTCTCGCCCCCCTGTCATGTACCACTGTATGGGTGGCAGCCCACAGATCATTCTTTCCTATTTTAGTAAATACAAACATGTCTAACTCAGGGGACACATTGTCACCAGCTACCCACCGAGAGATGAAATGGCAAAATCCCAAGTGACAAAAAGAGAACATGTCCCAAGCCCTTTCATTTTTTGTGGACTCAAATAGGAAGACAAATGTTACTTAAGGATGGCAATTTCAAGAAAGTTTTGCTTTGTTATAAGAGGTAAATTGAAGTCCTTCATGTTTGAGGATGCTGTCTGTTTCATAGTTCCTAACTAGAGCAGGCTATAAACCAGCACCAGGTATTTTAACAGACTGCCTGTTTTAGCCTTTTAGATCATCTGTTCCTCATATTTTTGCAGTCCCAGTGTTTCTCTTCCAAGATGTGTGATATAGACGTACAGGGCCTTTTAGTCTTCTTTTCAGTGACAGAAGCCAAGCTCCAGAAAGCCTCAATTTACCAGCTATTACTGCACAGATCTTTTTCCCTCCCTGATCCTTCTCCCAAAAAGTGGAGTGTGTATAGAGTTCCAAAAGAAAAATGGAGCATGTCCTAGGAATGCATCCTTCTAGCCTGGATAATTACAAATATCTAATTCTGAACTAATAAAATTCTTCTTGCTTCAAATGAAATGTAAAATTCTGACACTCAATCTGCAAATAATTGTATGCTGCTTAACTGGCATTTCAGTAGTTTTTGTTTGTGATATATCCAAAGGAAGAGATGGATGCACTGTCAGAACTAAAGCACTCTCATTATTTGTCCATATGTTTCTGCTTTGGTCCCCAGCCTGTTCCATTGCTGTACAGAGCATAAAGCCTAGTCTTCATATGCAACACAGCCTCCACGGGAGGTAGGGAAAAGAGTGAATCTTGCCTGGGTACCTTCTTACCAAAGAGCTGGTTTGAATGCAACTAAGTTTTGCAGCACCATATCCTTCCTGGCTGTAAAGCCCAAAGAACCTGAGGCTCATTAACATGACATTCAGGGGACGTGAATGCATCAGCACTTGCACAGAAGAGACAAAGACAGCAAGAAACTGGAACTCATGTATCTTTGTATGCCAGGCTCCAGTAGGGAGCAAGTATCTCACAGAAGATTGGTTGGGAAAAGCTGGATGCTGAAGAGTAGCAACTAGATTGATCTTAGACTTTAAGATCAAAAGGGTCCCAGGTGCATCAACATTCAGGATGCTGCAAGTATAGTCAAACTAAGTTTTCTGAACTCTTTCGCATTTTCTCCCCAATTCACCCATAGCCATTGACTGTATCAAAGTAACAGTCTCAAAACACAGTATACTGTGCATATTTTCATTATCAGAGCAGGACCCTGGATAGTCAGGGCATTGAGACCTTCCTAGGTTCCTATGCACCACAAGTGAAGCAAGGATCAGCTGAGATAGCACCAACTAGAGAGGTTCCTTGTGGGACAGGGAATGGGACAACATCAACCTCTTCAGAAAGTCTTTCTGCTATAAAACTTAAACAGCTCTGGCAGTCCCTTCTGCCACATAAACTCTTACCAGCCATCTCCTCCCAGAAAGCAAACAGGAAGAACTTAAGGCACCAAATAAAAGAAAAAAAAAAAATCTCAGCTCTGCAGAACAGAGTCTGAAAAAGAATGCCAGAAACTCTATGAAATCCACCAGGGACTTAGCTATTGATTTTGCACTGCAGATGGTCAGACATTATGGTAATGTAGCAATGTAAAACCTGTTGCTAGATTCATGGTGGGTGATTCAGTTCAAGCATTGTGGCTTAACTTCACAGAATGACACTTCTGACATTTCAAAACTAGCACTCGCTTGCGTCAGATCAGGAGGATGTGGCCCTGACTCCAGCTCCACAGAGAGTTGAAAATCCACTGGCAAAACTTTAACTTCTTCATAAGACAATAGCAGATAATGCTTTTAAAGTAGTTTTTGTTTATCTTTTATTCTTTTGTTTCTAATGGACTCCTTCTGAATTTGAAAATAACGTCCTCTCTACTTTTGTTCTGATTTCCCCAGTGGAAAGAAACTGAAGAAGCTGATCTACGTCAAGTCAGGAGAAATGAGTGCAAAGTTAATAGGATCCAGGAAACAGTGTTTGATCACTGAATGTTGCCAAAGAGCCAGGAAGAGCTAGGCAAACCACCCTTGTGGGAGTTCTGCCATTGACTGCATGGGCCCAGAACCTCATCCATTTGTAGTAGAATTGGATGAGTGATAAATCAAACAAAGGAACAGCAAGTTACCTGGCGTCCAAATAATATTTGTATGTTCTAGTATTCACTGTATGAAGGTTCTTAGTTTTCTGGGACAAGTCTAGTCAAACACTTTGTCCATAAAGTGACCATCAGCAGAGGTCAGTTATACTTGCCAAGGTGGACAGTCTTACATATTACAATTCTGTCCTTGTTCAGTAATGTCTAATTCTTTACAGGGACTTACCTTCTCAGAATATGCATGGCAAGAAAGCGTCCCTGTTTTGGAAATACCTCCCTGACCTATTGACACACCAGCCAGAACTTTTCTACATGTTAGGAAAGAAGGGTTTTCTGCAACAAGAGCTGCTGCTTCAGGACCTGTTGATTAAAAAGGGGTACCTGTTACCTTCTATTGCGTCATAAAATATATATACTGGATCTTGAGGTTCAGGAGGGTATCAGAAGGCAGTAAAGGCCTGGTTTCAGAATAATCAGAGGGAGAAATGAGATACATTTTACAGGAGTGAATGGAAAGGCTGATCTACACTCAGCTTCACACCAATGATTCATGTAGGGTGGGGCCATGCTGGCACCTCTCTGGTTATTCTGCTATAGGCAGTAGCTCACGTTGCAATTTATCTACCTTTTAGCTGAAAAGAGAAGTAGCATAGATATGATCTGAGACCCAGCTCCATCCTAGCATGGTTAAGGGAAACAACTCCATTGAGGATATTGGAGGGGAATTCCTCCATTGATGACAACATGAGAAAAACATTATCTTAATATTAATCTGATCTTCAAAAGCTTATGCTGCTATTTCTCAAAAACTGAGACTTGGATCATTTATCTAACACAGCTATATGGGTTCAGTTAGAAACGTTAGACTCTGTTAAAATATTTCAGTCCTCCAAGAAATGCCACCTTAACATATAAAGATATAAAGTTTTAATGTTCCACCTGAAGTAATTTTCAGAGGAATTCTTAACAACCCTAAGGTAAAAATGCATTCAGTTCAACATTTTCAGTGAGATGACTTCCATGGCACACAGTTTAGTATGATGCCTTGAAAATCATCTCACGATCCTATTTGAAAAATTAAAACATCACATGTTTTTCATCTGGCTGCAATAGAGAAAAATCAATCTATTTATGCCAGTGGTTTTCTGCAAAAGCTATCTATGTACTAAAAAAAAAAAAAAAAGGTCTGCTGGCTTTTTCTGGGCACATTCTCATCTGAGCTCTTTCTTGTGGTCAGACTACATTATTGCAAACAGAACACAGCTATGCTGTGCCCTCCCAACCAAAAGAACTGGGCTAAGCTCTGGTAACAGTTTCACCATTGCCAATGGTCTCCAGTGAAAATGGATTCACAGGAGGTTACCTGAAGGTGGAATTGTTCCCACTGAGTGGTGTGGAGCCAAACTTGCTGCTGCTGAATATATTTGCTTTATTTGACAGTTCTTGTCTTTTTTAATTTCTCAATTAATTTCTTGCTACTATTGGTCTTCAATAGAAGATATCCAAACTTTCTTTTCACTTTGTACAAGTTAGACATTTCTGAGAGAGCAGAACAAAGAACTGAGTAATCCTGATAATAGTCATGGGGTTTGACCCTACTCTGCACAGTCACATTAATTTCCTTTTAAAATCTGTGATCTCCCACGATTTTTTCCATAGAGCTGCCAAAGATTTCCACCACTTGCCCAAAGCATTTCAAGACCTGTCATTCAAAACTGTAGCTTACAACATCAACTCCCACCTCTGCTGTAGAGGAGGGGCAGCATGGCTATTGGCCTTGTCTATGCAAATGAACAGCAGCCAAAAGTGGGAAAAATTTCCTTGTAGTTTGAGGCATGTAGAAAGGTTTGGGGTGGTACCCCAAGGAGGTAGTGGTCGCTAAGCTCCTTGGCATTGTGGTACTATAGACGAGTATCTCACCCCATGGGGGATAGCTCCTAAGTGCCATCCCTTACCCTTTCATAAAATATCTAAAGCTTCACTAGTTCTGAAAATGAAAGAACCTTTTCTCTTAGGCATACCACTATCTAGCTGCCCTTTCTCTAATACACAGTATCAGTGCTGTAGCCGTGGCAGCAGCAGCAGCTAAAACCACACAGCTCAGTACAAATAACAATCTTTCATAGTCGTGCAAGGTTCACAGAGGCCACTTCACCATTGGAGCAGGTTCTGCAGTCCCAGCTGAGCTCTCTGCTCCCCCAGGCATAGCTGGGCATTTCAAAGCTACTTTGGCAGCACATATGGCTACAGAGTCCTGTGCTTGGAGCAGGTATGCAATACCACTCGACCTAGGTACTTCTCAGTGTGGGCAGCAGCCTGCCGGCCTCTCTGGACTTCAGTCTCGCAGTACCCTTTTACAGAGAGCTTACGGAAGCAGGAGAAATAAAAATCAGCATGCTAGGAACATGTATTCACATGTGTATGCAGTCAGTCACAACACTATCAATACTGTGATATTTTACAGTGGTGGTTGGGATTTCAAAAGTATAGTAGCAGTGTAAAAAGTACAGGCAAATTAGTTTGCAATGTTAACGCAAAACTTGAAAGAGCAGTTCCACTATCCTCTGGAGAAATTTCTATGTCTATTAAAATAAAAAAACCTACTGGATCCTCTAGAATTTAGAAACCAGTCAGAACATCAGTACTTCTAATAATAAAAACGTCCTACCACACGTTCTGTGTGAAGAAACTTTAACTTCTAACCAAAAGTACTACTAGGAACTGTAGCTACTTTCTAGCATTCACAGAAAAAAGCAGTTCTTTAGTCCTGTGCTAGGAGGAGAGAAACTCACTGGATGGTAGACTTCTTCCAAACGAAGCCTAAACCCAACACGATTTCCAGCCACAGCTCTCAGTGACATTCCCGTGACAGAGTGGATCCCGTACCAGAGCCAGGCTGGCTCTGGGGAGAGGCAGCCGACGCACTCGACGGGAGCCTACCTTGCACAGAAACGGGAGCCTACCTTGCACAGACGGGCTCACGGCCTCCGAAGCCCGGAGAAGGGCTGCTCCAGCGGGCACAGAGAGCGGGATGCCCGGAGCGGCTCCGGCGGGCGCAGGGAGCGGGATGCCCGGAGCGGGATACCCGGAGCGGGATGCCCGGAGCGGGATGCCTGGAGCGGGATACCCGGAGCGGGATACCCGGAGCGGGATACCCGGAGCGGCTCCGGCGGGCACAGAGAGCGGGATGCCCGGAGCGGGATGCCCGGAGCGGCTCCGGCGGGCACAGAGAGCGGGATGCCCGGAGCGGGATACCCGGAGCGGCTCCGGCGGGCGCAGGGCGCGGGGTCCCGCTCGCTCGGGCTCTCACAGGTGCCAGCGCGCGTCCCCTCCGCTCGCAGAGTTTGTCATGAATGTCCCCAGCTGGGTCCCAGTGAGCCCGAACGCCTCGGAGCCGCCAGCCCACGGCCCCGCGGTGCCCTCGCAACTTCTTGCCCTCGCTCTCCGCTGGGAAGTTCGGCGGAGCGGCGGGCGCCGGAGCGGGCTCCACTCTCTGCGAAACTCGCCTGCCCCACCTAGAGGAGCTCCACAGGATGAGGAGGAGTCCCGCGTCCATGCCCGCCACCGCCGAGCTCGGATTTGGCCGGCGAACAGGAGGTTTTATCTGGTTTGGCTGAGAGAAGGGGAGCCAGAGGCTGGGGTGCGGAGCAGGGGAATGCTTCTGGGGAGCTCCTGAGAGCAGAAGTGAGGGGGAAGTTTGATGACTGAAATGGTTCAATTTAGTGAATGTTGCTATGGCGAAATCAAACTGTCCTGCAGAAATACCTGATTTTCAGATAATTTCGGGTGGCTCCTCTGAAGCCCGCCTCAGTTTCCTATTTTTCAGTCACAGTTTTGGAGACTCTCTGGACTTCCCACAGGACTCTTACTGGGGAAGGACAGCATGGGAGACATCAGGAATCACTGGTTCCCTAGGAGCACACACAGCTCCCAGCTGCTTCTAGTATTTTCGAAAGAATAACCCAGATGTTTTTCAAATTGAAAATGTCATAGCTACCTTTCTGAACTATTGGTTCTTTTCTTCCCAAGCAAAACTGAAATATTCTTATACAGAATAAAGTACAATATACAGCTTGTATAGCTGTATATTCTTATACAGCTTTCTAAAGGTTGCAAATTCTGGTTGTCAGCTAGCTCTGTGCAAGGGAATTCCCAGTATTTCTACAGACAGTGTTCCTTAAAATCAGAAAATGTGAAATGACCTACTCAGATAGCATTATTTATCACCGAAGGGAAATAAATGAAATTAAAAACACCCAGCCCGCCTGCAAATGGCTTGAGAGCAGTTAGAGCACTCAACTTAGAGGTCATAAAGGAGAAACATATCAACACTACACCTTCTTTTTTGAGCATCCAGTATGTAGTATGAAAAACTGACAGTGCTTGATCGGTGCTAAGTATTTTTCAAATAAGACCTTTCAGCCTTGTTGGATACAAGATTCTTAAGTGTGTATTCTGGTGTATGTTGTTCTTGTCATTCCGCAGCTGACCTTACAGTCACCATCCCACTGGGCAAAGGCATGCATTGAAAGCAGGGGTGCTTTGGTTCTTATCTAACACCTACCAAACTCGATAGTATGATCCAACATTAAAATATAATTGGGCATTTTTTCATTTTATTAAGAAACATATTCAATACAATGGTTCCAGTTGTCAAAAGCTGACCCAGGATTACACAGCAAGTTGCTTCCTTCTTACCTGCAGAGAAGAAAAGATTACAGCTGGTGCCACTACAACAGACGAAGCATAGCTAAGCCTGTCTGACCTTGCACAGGGACTGCTTCTCTTAGCAGCAGGTGAGTTGTTCCTGAACCTAGTTCCTTTCTGAAATGAAGTTATAAGAGAGACAAGGATGAAGGTGGTAGTATCAGGGCAAGTTCACTGGAAATGATGGAATACACCAGGAAAGAGGTTGCTTCCCTATAGCCTACAGGGTGCATCCATCCCTGAGAAGAATCAAAGGACCATGAAAGACAGAAAATAGTGTGAAGCAGAGGGCAGAGGGAGAACAATAGTTGTTTATCCCCATTGCCTGTGGAAGCAAGGCTTATACAATGTTTGTGTTCCCTCCTAATAGCATTTGAATCTACTGGCTAATAAAAATACATTCTCAGAAGCCTCTAACGATAAGCAGCTGGCTAAAGACAGTCATCCCCAATTTATTGCCCAGATTTGGAGAAAGCACACTGTGAACACACCTTATGAGAAAGCAACAAATCCATGCAGAGAGAGACCTCACACATTCTCCAGCCACCCAAAAAGCATACATCTTCTTAGACCACACAAGTCAGTCAACCCACAGAACACAAATCTGTAGGAAATCAGGATTCATTAGTTCCAGTACTTCTGGAGCAAGATGTTTTTCTGAGGATGTTTTATCATCATGGTCTGAGAGGCACTGGAGAATTTTATATTTTATATCTTTGGGCCAAATTAGGCTAATTTTCATTCTTCTGTTTCTCCCAGTCTTCGAAGCAGCTAGGCTGTGCCAAGGGAAAAATCACAATACAATATGGATGCCCAAGGTCCTGCCTCTGAGTGAACTCCTCATGGTTAGCTCTCAAAGTCCACATCCTCTCAGGGCTGACATCTGGCCCAGAGAAGCTGCTCTGCAAAGTTACAGTGTGAAAAAGAGAAACTCATATTTTGCTGACCCAGCCACAGTGGAAAAGTAAATGTGAAAGAAGAAGAGCTACTTTGTCAAAGAGCCACCAAAATGACAGTGTATTTTTTTTAAGCTGCCACATTGATTCCTGGCTTCAGGTAACAGGCTGAAAGGATTAACTACCCCTTTCAGCCCCTATAACATCCATATGTCTATCCACCCTCTCTGACATGTGAAATTCCTGCACTGAGCACCCAGCAGGAGCGAGGGGACATGCAGGCATCAGTAACGTAATAAGTATATGCAGCCACAAGAAATGAAAGAAGGGAAGAGCCATGATGAACCTATGAACTCTGGACTTGTGAGGCTTCTTACTGCTTACCTTTCTATCAGAATGGAGGTCTACATGGCACATGAATATCTGTTGTCACATAATCATGCTTCCACCCTACCTTGGGTCCCAGCAGAGGCAGCCCAAGGGTGGATCATGTCACTGCAATATTTCTTAAGTTTGTCCAAAGGGCCTCAAGTCATGGGAAAGGTAGAATGACATGAGAAGTGCCTGTACTACATGTCTAAAACAGACAGTGGGTTTGTCTGGTGTGTGCTCTTGTTGCTGTCATCAGCTAATGAGATGGGACTCTGCCTTTTGCATTTTCTGTCTCCCTTTTCTGCAGGGGTTGGTATCCCCCTGCCCCACCGTGGCACAAGACACTGGATCCAGAGGTGGTACATGAGGAGAAAGAGAGAGGATTATAGCCCTTGGAGATACTTTCTCCTTTTGTGGCAGAAAATTGTCTGGTTTATAGCTAAAGTTGAGCTGTCTAAAGACCTTCATTGTCTCTCAGAAGAAGTGACATTCATTTTATTGCAATATTAAGAGCTGAGAAAGATACTGTAAGAAGGAAAATTAATAATTGAGCAGAACCTCCTAGGAGTGAAGTCAACACTTCTGGAGGTGTGCTTGATAAAGGGCCCTTTTCCCTTACATTAGAGCTTACATTTATTTCTGAAAATACAAATTTACAAAATTACAAGCACACATCTGCAAAGGGCTCCTGTTAGCATCCCACACTTCAAAAGCTGGACTCACTGATGTTAGACTGATGACTACATATAAGTATACTCATCCAGGGCTTCTAACCCTGCTCCTTTCCTTGATAACCCACCCAGTTGCCTCAGTGAGATTTATTGCAACACCTACCACTACCCTCAGCCTTTCTTCCTCAACACTTTCTATGTCCATGGGGTTGCCCTTCACTGGTTTTATCTGCCCAAGAACCACAGAATTGCTTTCAGATACCACACTTTTTATTAGGCCTGAGAAAGCACACATGGGTGCTGGTTTATGTAGAGACTAGACTGATGAAGGTCTCTTACAGCCAGAAAAGTTTGATTTATTTCAAATGGTCTTTCAGTGATTCTTCAGGTTTAACTGACTCACTTCTCCAGCTGACTCATTACAAGCCCCCAGCCTCACAGATACCTGAGAATTGAAACTGCTTACCAAGTCACAAAAGCCTACATAGCATTTGGAGAACTTCTTCCAAATCTTCACGTAGACTGTTTCAGGCTAGCCTATTTAAATATATTTCTGATTTTCAGAATTATGTCTTTCGCAAGAAACTAGTTCCTAGTTTGCAAGAACCTAGTTCTGAAAATAGCAAAGCAATTAGCTTAGCTCAAACACCCTCAGTAACCCTGCCCTTGAGTTTGCAATAAATATTTAAAATAACTAACAATGTATTTCTGTGCCTTCTAGAACGTGTCTAATTAACAAATAACAAATCATTACTCCTTTCCTAAAAGGAAGGACTCATGCCAACTACTGCAGAAGTAGTTAAAACAAAACCAAATACCCTTTCCCTTGCTGCTGAGAAAGAAGACCTTACTTGTTATATTTTATTTTCTTCCCAGTCTTTCAAAACCTCAGGCAGGCTTTGGAGAACACAGGAGGATGGATCCAAGCACAAACATTTCTCAAATATCTG
Source organism: Oxylabes madagascariensis (assembly GCA_013400675.1). Taxonomy (NCBI): domain Eukaryota; kingdom Metazoa; phylum Chordata; class Aves; order Passeriformes; family Timaliidae; genus Oxylabes; species Oxylabes madagascariensis. The sequence goes on from VYZR01023412.1 coordinate 43,752, forward strand.
AAAAGCTAAGGGAAGAGAGGAAGCTAGAAAAGGGTTAAATGGAAGGGCCAGGAACAAACGGAATACAGGACTAAGAGGCCTCTTCATGCATCACAAATGTCTCCTGGAATTTTGTAACTGATTTAATAAAAACCCTGAATGCTAGGACAGTCCGTAGCTCAAACTCTTGATCTAGACTTTGGATACAGCATTTTAAACTGGTGATCAGTGAATATTTACTGTGTTGCACTATATTTGAATCAGCATTTGTACCTTCATTGTCTGCAACATTTTTGTTCACGTGCATTGCTTTGCACTGTAATTTTTCACTTTTGCATATATGTTGACCTTCTCTCTTCACTGACATTTCTGTACTTACTGTTGTAAAATCACTTGCTTTACCAACGTCTTTCCATATAGTTTCACTTAGTTTTATTTCTTGATGTATATTCTCGAAATAAGACATTTGTCAAACTGCTGGGGTTTTTTTCTTACCCTATTCTTATTTCTAAAACTAGGTCACATATTGTGAGGTTTCATTATCTGGGGAGGAGAGAGAACTATGGATATTAAAGAACATCAATCTCTGATGCTTCTGGATTTATCATTTTTTATTCCAAACTTTTGCAGTACTATGAGATATTTCTTCCATCTTCAATGTTCTTGTCTATCTTATTTCAGATTTTCTCTGCTGAAATCATCCTGCTCAGAGGATGCCAATGTCAGAAAGTTTCTTAATAACCCTAAACTTTAGGGAGCCCTTAACATACATGTATATTCAATATAAATTATGCATACTTACACACATGTTAATGTTCTGTTCCAAGCTGATCTTGTATTTTCTCTAGCTTTTGAAAAAAGTCCAATTTTATCTGCGTCTCTCTTTGATATCAGTTTGTCTGAGGCAATAACAGTATTGCAAAGTCAGACTATGAGTTTCTCAGTTACAGAAGAAAGGGAGAAATTTTGCCTATGCTAATATTTACCAACGGCTTCCATTAGAAAACTTCATCATAACACAGATTTTGACTTAAGGATTTAAATTTTGGAGAAAGTAAAATTTGTAGTTGCTTTTTGCTACTATACACACTGCCCTGAGAGAGTTATGCACCTCTGAATATTGCTATTTGCATTTTTACAATGAAAAGTGAATTATTAAATTGTCCAAACTTTCTTCTTACAGTGAACGTGTTCCAACGCTGTGGAAATTGAACCAACTTTTTCCTCTGAAATTATTTCTTGCTAGTGTTATTGGAATTGTAGTGCCAATCTGCAAGGAAGAGAAATCTCCTGTGCTTGTAATGACTCATCCCTGTGTACAGGAAAAATGCAAGAGCTGGGAAGAAACAGAATGTCAGAGGAGGGAGGAAACAAACGGGAAAAAAGGGACGCAAAAGAAAGGAAGAGAGGAAAACATAGGGCAATGGTTAGGTTTGAGGGAACAAATAAGAGAATGGGACAATGACAGGCTAGAAGGATGGAAACATTAGCATAAAAGGAGAAGAAAGCTGTAAAGATTAGCAAGAAGAACAAGATGAGGTAAGATGTACAGGGGAAGAGAGGGATAACAATGGGAATGACCAAAGGTAAGTATAATTTTAAAGGTTGGGTTTTACTTTTTCAGTGTTTTGTTGTTTTGTTTTTTTTTCTTTTGACATCTGAAATTAAAATTAGCAAGCTTCTTGTGTCCATATATATATATATCTCCATGGCTGGACAGCAACATACTCACATGTATGATGGTAAAGGGAAGAAGGGACTCAGTAGGAGACCAGAACTAACATAGCAAAGCCAGAATCCACAGTATGCCTGCACTGGCTTGCCTCTGCAATTTCACTCCCCAGACACTGGACGTGCACCTGCCCCAGTCAATGTACATTGAATAGGTAGCACTTAGAACAGTCCTTCTTTTCTTCCTTATGCAAAGTGCTGGCAGAAATATAATTAATGACATGATAGTGAACCCTGCTACACATATATTAACTTTTTTTTGGAAGTTGCCAAGTACTATGGATGTCTCTTGTAAAACACTCAGTATTCCAGAGCTTTATGAGCAATATTGATTGTATCAATCAATACAACTTCTCTCTAAAACAGGTGGTGTTAACCAGATGTAATTGAAAAGGGAGGAAGCCATAGGAGTAATGATAATCAAATATGCCCAATAATTTCAGATGTTTGATTTCAAATGCCTCTGGACTGGTATTTCAGGTTGTATCACAATATACCGCACTTATATTGTAGGGGGGCTTGCAGTGGCTTCAGTGGCAGTCAGAAATTGAATCACTCTGTCAGGCCTGTATTGTGCATCTCTTGGGGAACAGGGTAATAAGGCAGGGAGCCTCAGAGTTTCCAGAGCAGCATTGGCTGCCTGAAGTGCTCAAATGTTCCTTGTTCTCCTGCATCTCTTTGCCTTTACTTTTGTTCAGATGTTGCAGCAAAGGAAGCAAAGTCTAGTAAAAAGCGCAGCACAGCACAACACAGCTTGTAACAAAACAGAACATGATATGTCAAAATTTGATATTGGACAAATGCCAGGCACCCATGAAAGTCATTCGCTCACTGTCTTCTGCTATAGTTGGGCAGAGGAGAAAAAAAATATAAAGGGTTTATGAGTTGAGATAAGGACTGGTAGAAAAACACTCTAAGTGCAAAACAGGTACAAATTGAAACAGAGTCAGAGGGGGATAATGAGAAGTAAAATAAGCCTTTAAAACACCTTTTTTCACCCAGCCCCTCCCTCCTTTCCACTGACAGTGCAGGGAGACAGGGCGTGGGGGTTTTGATCAGTTTATCACTCGAGAGCTTCTGTTTACTCAGGGAGAGGAGTCTTTCCTCTGCTGTGCTGTGGGGTCCCTCCCACACGCAAATAGTCTTCCCAAAATTGTTGTGGTGTGGGTCACTTGTCCATGGGGTACAGTCCTCTAAGGATAGGCTGTCCTAGTTTGGAAGCAAGGCCCCTCTCTCTCCATCTCTGGAAGTAGGAGCCCTCTCTCTCTCTCTATTCAGGTCTCCCACTAGATCACAGGTTTCTCCAGCATCCTCCTGCTCCAGTGTGAGCACTTTTCACATGGGCTGTGAGTGGATCTCTGCATCCCCCATGGACTTCATGCATTACAGGGGGACAGTTTGTTTCACCATTATCCTCAGCACAGCCTGCAGGGGAATCTTGGCTACAACACTTGAAGCACCTCCTCTCGCTCTTTTTTATTTTTCTACTGACCTTGGTGCCACCATGTTTTTTCCCTCACATGTCCTCACTTCCTCCTCTTCTTTGACTAGAAGAAAAACTACTGCTTATAGGTTTCATTGCCAACAAGTTCCACTAATTCACAGATTCCTGCAGGATCCCACAGCGCCGAGAGGTTGATTTCGCCTAGGTTCCATGTTGGGGAATCACTTGCCATGTTTCCACTGCTGGCCACGCAGCCTCGCCACCACCGTGTCAGGGGTGGCTGCCATGGCGCTGACACTCTTTAATGCCTCTCCTCAGGCGGAGTGCTGGGAAGGAGAAGCCACTGCCACTGTCCCTGCCTTTCTGCCCATGGTGTGGCTGGCTAGGGGTGGCCAGGCAGGCAGGGCTCACCGTGGGCCGTGCTGGGATGGTGGCACCACAGTGGCGCAGCAGCACAGGCTGGGATGGCAGCAGCCACAGCATCTCACCACCCTTGGAAAAAACTGCCCATGTGCTGTTTTGATTTTCTTCTTAAATATGTCATCACAGAGGTGTTACCAACCTCTCTAATAGGGCCAGAAGCATGTCCATCCTCTGAGTCATTCGAGATCGGCTCTGTAGGACATGGTGGAAGCTTCTAGAAGCTTCTCACAGAAGTTACTCCTTGTGGCCCTCCTTGCCCCCCGCGACCAAAATCAACACATGGTACTTTGTACTTCCAAAGTAATTTGAGTAAGTCCGTAAATTCAGTCTCGGATGCCTAATTCTGCTTTATGTTTGTATAACCTCTGCCAGTCAGGCAAAGCTAGTCTCCAGCCAGCTAGTCTGTCATGTTCAACTGGTGACTCCCTATCCTTGGTTTGCACACAAATCACTTTTCATGGATCAGGCTCCATCCCTCAGAAGTTATTTGAAACTTGATCACAGCAACCTTTGTCACCTGGCAAGAGCAGTAGTCACCAGCATATTAAAGCATATATTTCACGGTTACAGTCATAGGTATATAGGTGAGGCAATTCGTCATTTAGCAGTTATTCCTCATCAAATAGCTAAAGGATACTAAAGCTGTTTAGCCGCCAAAAAAGTGAATTAACTTACAAAAATTATTTGTAGATATTTCAAGCGTGTCCTGAGCCTGTAAACACCTTGCTTCTAGCATAGAACTGGAAGCTTTCAACTTGGCCATTGACTTGGCTGTCAACTTGGTCTGTTTTTCTCTGTTATGTGTAAACATTGCTTAAAACCCTGGAGTACTCTTGGAAGAATCACTTAGAAAGCATAACTAGAGCAGTGTTTTAAGCATTTGTTTTAATGTTGATCATCATAAGTTTTTTGATACAAAATACATGATCATCACTTTAATTTAATAAAAGAGTATAAACAAGGCATGAACTGTATTGAGTTTATAAGCATCTGGTAAAATGAGGTTTTTAAATTGGTGGTGATCTTAGCTTTGGTTCAAACCAAAATCTAATTGAAATTTGGACCATAAAATTATGGGTACAAATAACCACAGTGATGTCACAATTTGTCAAGTGGTAGAAAAAAAATCAAAAATACTTAGGTCATGAGTCTGACCAAAACAAATTTCTATGTCTAGTAGAATAAACCATTCCATTCACTACCAGTCAGCTCTTTCTCCAGAGTGACAAGAGAGTTTAAATTCACATCCCTAAAGGTCAATTACACTTTTATTACTCTTAATACATGTAATTCATCTTTAATCCAGGAATCTTGTATTAAGAGGAATTATTCAGGGTGCTTTTCAAATACATGCCTGTAGCACATTTTTCAAACACAGTGCAATGAATTCCCATTTTGTTTATTACTTCTTCCTTGGCAGATTACTTCCCTTCATGAATGCAAATGATTTGCATATTTGATTTATATTTTAATATGGTATTGTATCACCTGAAATATATGACTGTGGTGTATTACTAAACTTCAAAATACATAATAAATTGAAACTGTCAGCTGGTTAAACAGATCAAACCCAGCCTCGCAGTAGTACTTCCATTCAAGTGCAGGTGGCTCAAGGTTAGCAGGTAGTCAGGAGATGTGGGTGACACCACCATCTATGTCATCTACTGACCACTGGTGGGCTGCTCTCCATATATTCTTGTTTCCATTTTAGAGGTGAACTGTAAGGCCATGTGCTTGCTCAGAGTAGAATCCCGGTTCTGTTTGTGCTGAAGCAGTTCATAATCTCTCCCAGACCAGAACACACCTTCTCTACCTTGCCCCTAGTTCCTACAGTGCATCAGCTGAACTGATTGGGATTCTTTCCCAAAAGAAATTCAAAGCTTTTTTCAAGATAATTTTAAAATTCTAATTCCTGGGAAAATACCCTCAGGACAGAAGGCATATGTAGGTGTGTGAGAGGCATGTGTGTTTGTTTCCCTTTCCAGCACAGCTAGCAACACAGTAGTCAAAGTACTCCCCTGGTACATTGGGCCTGAATTAAATTGGGGGCTTACACTGAGACCTCCACCAAGAATTTTCACTGCTTGCTGGTTAAAGGCTTTCATCTTCTTCTTTTTTTCTTTTAAACTAAAGGGTGAAGACAGAACAAAATGGATCCAAGTGTTGGCAGCTGCCAAAGATTTTGTTTTAAATTGATGCATTTTCCTGTGCATTCTCTGGCCCAGGGAATCGCTCCAGGCAAGGCTCCTCAGTAACATCAGTGAGCATGCAAAGAGTGTCCATAAAGTCAATGAGCCACTGTTGGAGCAGCTCCTGTTCAACAACAGTGGAAAGCATCTCTGTGCTGGCAGCTTGCACGGATGTTTTAAGAGCTTGTGCCTTCAGAGAAAGATATGAGAGCCAAACTAGTTGAATAGGCTTTGAAGCTATGTTCACATTGAAGATACATTTGCCACAGCAAACTCACACCAGCACTTTGGTGTACTTAACAAAGACCCTCAGACAGCCAAAGAGATTATACAAAGCGCAGGGAGAGCAGCAGGAAGAGAGATGGTGGCCAGGATGTGCTGCAGAGGTGCCTCACCCTACACTCCCACAGCAACAGCACAGCCTGGTCTGTAAAAACACAAACTTGTCTCTAAAATTACAAATAATTGAAGACTTTATAAACTTTTTTTTCCTCTCTCCCCTGCTAATGCCACTTTTGCTTCTATAATGCATCCAGATGATCTTAATTTGTAATTTGGGAGAGACTTAATTACTGTAATTGTTAAGAAAAGTTAATTTAAATGCTTACAGAGTCAGTGACCCAACATGCTCAATGAACTGCTAAGGTTGGGCACAGAAGAATGTAATCTTAATGTACTGAATTCCTTTCCTTCAGGCAAACACAGGACCAAATGTTCAAAGCTGCTTCTTAAATTGCACATACATCTGAGGAGACTTCTGCCTACGTGTAAGAAACATGATTTGCATGCACAAATACATAATTTAATTTAAACATATCTATATATTATATTCACACTAAGGGAGCAAGCAAAAAAAGGCACCCAGGTAAACACTGCAGACAGTTTTCTATGCTCTTTCCCATGAATAAAAATACTAAATACTGTACCATAATATTTCTGTGCAAGTCCTTTAGAGTACCCTGTGAAATGAGAACTTTGGCTTCTGCACCTACCTCTGCAGCTTGTGATCTGTTGGTTTGATGGAGCCTGTGTTTTCCTTCCAGCAGTGCTATTAGGCTTAGTTATTGACTGGCATATTTTGAGATTCTTGATTCCTAGGAATATTTGGAATATTGCTCCTTCTTTAAATACAGTTACAAATCACTCCCAGTCTGTTAATTTTCTTAAAATCTTAGGAACCTTCTTTGGTCTTGGGTTTTTTTGTCTTCCTGCCTTTTTTTACCCTCTTTCTTTAGACTAAAGTAGGCATTTCCATCCCCTCTGGGGCAACACACTTCAAATCCTGATCTCCAGGTGAGTAATAAGAGTGTTCCAGCACTGGAAGACCATACTCAGCAATTTCAAGAACTTTGCCAGTGCTTGGGAAGTCTAGAAAAAAATTATTTGAATCCAGAGTGGGCGAGGGGTAGGCATGCCAAGCAAATGAGGAGAACAACCTTGTGAGGAAACCTTGGAGTCCAAAGCAGAAGAGAAAAACTGGGACTGGGAGCTGGATAGCAAGACTGGGAATGGAAGTTGTGAACGAGATGAAAACTGAACAAGTGGTTGTAGTGAAGGGAACATGAGAGGTGGTGGAAGACTGGGAAGGGCTTGGGCTTGGGAAGTGGTGCAGAGGGCTGTGCTGAAGAGTGCAATGCAGTAAGTAATTCAGATAATGACAGCAGACAATGCCAAAAGAGGGAGAACTGAGATGGCACTGGGAACTGTAATGCTGGCCCAGCATCAATAGTTCACAGCAGAATGGGTTTTGCTGTGTAGGGTTTATCTACATACTACCAGAAGCAAAAATGGTGTTACAAGACATAAAAAAGCCCCAGAAGTCCTAGTTTATATTGTGAACAGTTTGAACTGTCCTTAACATCTCTATTTTATCAGAGTTATACTGTAGTACAACAAGCTGAAATGTAAACAGTCTGGATACCAGTAGCAACGATTAATTAATAATTTTTTCAGAAGTGCCTCATCCAAACAGCATGAGCTGTATTCCCATTAAATGCACAAAGAAATCTACTCTACATTAGAAAAGCTGCATTTTCCACAAAGCTCCCCAAATTTCTCCCCAAAGCTCTAAATATCCTCCCTTGCCTCACACCACAAATGCAGCAGACACAGCTACTCCAGTGAAATTCACGAACCCTCAGAGGATTGTCCAAGAAAGTGAATTTGGTGTAAGACTGATGAGGACTAGCTATTGGGGCTGCCAAGGGCCTGGGTCAGGCAATGTAGCTGTGAAGGTGCCCTGACACCTCGGGGCTGTGCCAGGCAGCCAAAAGGGGGGATGGCAGACCCTACACTCTGCCAGTAAATCAGCTTCTGTGTAGTAAGGTTTTGACATACAAGTAGAGCCACTTGGAGCTGTGAAGAGACTTCTCCTGCCTGACAAATGATAGATATTTGATGCTTTAGACATAGCTTAAAGAACTTGATATTATGGCATGAAATTTTCCAACACAAGGTATTTTTCTCAGTTTTCAGTACATGCTGTTCACTGACATCAGCTAGGCTTTTATCTTCACACAGGCAGGAAGGACAGCTAGCATCACCTGTGTCTCTTGATCTCTGGTCACTGATGGGTTGGTCTTTTTAGCCTCTGCAAATTCCTGCCTGCTCTTATCATCTCTTAACCACCATTTCCACCACATTTTTTCAAGGTGAAATTACCACAATCAGCAAGTCTTAATTTTTTTCCCTTACCACACTTAAGGCATAGACTGATAAATACACAGTCCCACATTAAATCCCTGATCCATATAGGCTGATGATTAAAACTCTCTTGGGAGCTCTCCCAGTGACCAAAACACCTGGGTCCTTTAGCAGGCACTGGATCAAACTGTGCAGCTCAATAACCCCTCAGGGAAAAAAAAAAATTACTAAATCCTAATGAGTCTAGAGTAATTTCAGACCCTGCTATGCCCCCTGCCTTCAGCTGCTATTTCAGGCAGGTGTAGACCTCTCACAAGTCTTGTGTCATTCCTGCTAGCCCCACTCAGAAGCCTCAGATACTGAGGGCATGTCAGATGGCAGTAAGCCACATATTGTTAGACAAGATAAACCCACAATTAGTCTCATTCTTTCCTTGCGACCTTGTGGTAAATTTAAAAATAGATACATTTTGTAGACTTGCAATTTCATGATGAGTGCTGGAGGCAAAGTCTGGGCTATACATACGATATTATGTCATGGTGACCCATCTCTGTTTGTAGAGATGAAAACATTAGTCAGTGTGGACAGATTTCGTATCTAAAGAAGTGCAGATGTTTTACTGGTGAGTGGCTAAAAGTCAAGGTTCTGTGAAGTACCTGCTAATTTCCAGTACTTTAAATTGGTATTTCATCGTATGACATTAACTTCATCTGTAAATATGCTGGTCTGTTGGTAGATAGGCTGCCCTTTTTCGCTTGGTGTGATTTATTTATTCACTCTCCAGAGCCTAATTACATCTCCACTTTTATATAATAAGTTTGAACTCTTTCCCTGCAGACTTAACCTGCAAGATCTGGGGGCATAAAACTTAATCATCTCTGATAATTACATGATGGCACCCCTGAAAATTAAGTTAGAGCAGCTGCAAAACATGTGAAACTATGAGACTTATCTATATTATAGTCCTGATGAAATCTTCTAGAAACTTTACAATACGCTTTATTGACCTTCTCTAGGGTACTATAATGATACATCCTATGTCAGATCCACATCACTGTAATTGAATTTTAGAGAATGTCTGTGATGACTCAAAAATTGAATCTGCTCCCTGGTGCCTTTTCTTTCAATACAATCTAGATCCTTTTTTCACTCCTTTTAATTATGAAGGTGGGGAGACTAGAGAAAGTGTTATCAGTCTTCCTTGGCCTAGAGCCCTTTGCTTATGCTAACATTTTCCCATCGGAGACCATATAGCGACTGCAGTTTGTGCAGGATAGGCTCAGGAAGTTTTCCACTACTTTACATATGGCAGGCAAGAGACTGGTACCAGCACACCTTTAATTTCATCTTTCAAGCCCCAGCACTGCCCTATATTATCCAATTGCCTGTCCCCAGCTGGACTCCAGTGCCTTATGCAGCTCATTCCTGTGAGGAGACATGGATGGTCATCCTCCCTGTGCGATGCCAGGGAGGGCTGACTTCCACAGGGCAACCCTCTCCTGGCATGGCTTAGCCCAGGTGCATCTCTGTGAATTAACTTTAGACATATCTACTGAACTTGGAACATACCAGAGATTTTGGGACAGCCTGTAATACACCTTCAGTTTTAGCATATCTCTACTGACTTTGAGGAAGGTCACAGGGATGTTTGAACTTGGTGGTGTTTTGCAAGTGGTTGTTGCAGCTCCCTCTCTCTTCATCTTCATCAGTACTTGTTCCTGTATTTTGTTATTAAGTATAGACACAAAAAAATGAAGAGGGAACCAATATGGTTTTTAGAAAGCCAACTTCAAGAACTTAGTTGACTGGAGTTCACTCCAAAAGGTGCAGCCAAACCACTTTCTCTCTCCAAGCTAATAATGGCTTTCAGTAACAGTGAGTGAGAGCACATGCAACAATGAGTACATGACATTTTTCCTGCTGGGACATCAAGTTAGATAGCTTTCTCTGGACAGTGACTGGAGATCCCACTTCTCTCTTGTCCCCAGCTATGCTGGGTTTCTCCTTACCTCTCTGCATTCAAGAAAAACGGTCTAAGTGTATTTATAAAACAACCTTTTATGATAGGAAGAAATTGCCACAGTAAGACCCTTTAACCTGAGCAAATGTGTTACTTTACCTGTCTCCTGTGCAGTGAAATCATTCAAAGGGACCAGCTCTCCCTCCTTCCCGCTGCATGAAATCCTCAAGGGACAGTGCCACTGCCAGGGCTGTGGCATTTCCCCACAGCACACATGATTTATTTTCAAGA
>VYZR01023422.1:0-12351 GCA_013400675.1 Oxylabes madagascariensis
CAGGGTGGTTTCTGTTTTATCTGTTCTCCCCCTTAAGTTTTCACTTTATCTGTGTTACTTGGTCATGCTGTTGTAAGCACTTCATTAATAGCCACATCAGGCAGCAGCGTTTCTTGCAACACCCTGCTCTAACAAAAAGTGTTTTTCTCCACACTGACAATGGAGTGGATGGAATCCAGGAAGAGCTGTCCCTTTTATGCACAGTGTTTTTCTTTTGAAATGGGCTTACAAAATCAAAATGTAAATATTTTAATTTATTTTTTCTGCTTTGGTTTCCCACATCAGTATCAACACATTTGTAAGAGTTGGAGGCAAGCTCCTTGCTGATCCAAGACTGATATCACGAGAACACTCCTATTTTAAGAGTTTGCAGAGACACAGATCATGCCAAGTATTGGTGAGCTCCTCTGCAAGTCTGACTTTGTAGACCACTCTTGTGCTTAAAGAATATACAAATCAAGCCAAAAAAAAAATCTATGTCAGAGCTCTCCTACAGGAAAAATTTTGAGCTTTTCCATCTTCCTTCCTCAAATGCTGGCATGTGGCTGTTCAGTCTACCTTGAATATTGCTTCTGACTAACAATACATGGCAGGAACTGCTTACAATCAGCTTCCTTATCAAGAGGAGCTGAAACAGCCTCAATAAGTCTTCCTAACCCTTTCCTGTTCTTTACCCACTTGGCTGTTTTGGGCTTCCTTCTGAGCTAAAACTGGACTCACATCTCACCCATCACCAGTACAGCTGAAAATCCCATTAGCTGCAGTGTGATCTACAGACACACTGGCGGAGGGGAGGTGGAGAAGAGAAAAGAGCAGTTGAAGAAATACAATTCTGGTTCATAGACAAAATCCATCATGCCTGGATTATTAATTTCTAATTGAAGCTTTCCTGAAAACCCCACACAACTAAAGATGACTTTCAAGAGCAGCCAGAAACCAAAATCTGTAGCTACAAGAGAAATCAGGAACCCTTACCCTCCTACCCCACATATAAAAAGCAGTTTTGTTTTTCTCCTTATGTCATCTAGCTTGTAGTTTGGGAACAAACCTGTACCTTGGAGGAGCAAGTGAAGAAGGTGACTTTTCAACAACCTGTTTTGTTCACAAAAACAAAGAGGAGAGGGGGAGGAAAGGTTAGCTCAGAACTCAGAACAATGCAACAAGTGGTGATGTTTAAAGGGAAGTCTGTGTGCCTAGTGTATAAAACAGCTAAAACCGACTTGGTCGTCACCACTCTCTTCACTATCACTGAGCTGCAGGTCGTCCTGGAGCATTCTGAAAGACAACCAGAAGATAAATATCAGCCAAGGCAGACACATTTTGAAGCAGCAGGCACTGAAAAAGATTTGGTTCGTACTTGCCAAAACAAACCAACCTCCCCAATCCTTTCTCAACATTTGGCATGCTCAATCTACTAAACCCTGTCATTACCTGAAATGAACAGTTAAAATGTTTTGCCTTTTTTTTTTTTTTTTTTTACTGGTACAGTAAGAGGCTCTCATACTATCAGCCTGCACTGGCTCCCCAAGGGACAGAAAGCATCAGGAGCTGTGCATGTTTACACACTCTGCTCTCAGGGGCTGCAAATACTTCTTCTGTCCCAGGGGTTCTCGTTTTGCTGCTCAAGTCTCCTATCACATATGTGTAAGTCAATGCCAAGGTCAAGCCTATCTCCCATCTCTTCTCTACTCAATGAACTCCATGCTCCTGCATATCTCAGCAGTATTGTCGAGCAGTTCAGGTGCTCAGAGGAGTTTACAAGTTGGGAGGCATGAGCTCTGTTTCACTACTGCTATAGAAGAGAGCAGGCTGCCCACAAACATTTCTAAAAGTATCATTTAGTCCTGGGCCTGCAGGTGGTAACCACTGTTCGCAATTTCAGTATATTACCAAGGTTCTTAAAAGGCTGGAAGGGAAGGAGAGGGACCCAAAGCTCTCCCAGATTGTTATCCCCCTCTCTGGCAATTGTGCAGGCGCCCCAAAGGAGTTGAAAAATAGGCAGGTAAAAATTGGATATTCAAAAAGTTATCCAAATCTTGAAACTAGTTGGCAATTGACTTCTCAACCCAGAGGATTATTCAAGTGTCCTTCCAAAAATGGGATCAAAAGCTTGGGAGCTGAGAAAGGGATTTTAATCAATCAGGTCAAAACTCTACTTATTTCAACCTCATTTCAAACCAAGGGCTTTCTATGAGAAATTTTTCTTACGGCCAAAAAAGAAAAATAGGACTCTGATCCCTCATGACAACATGTTTTATAGCAAGAAAACAACTATAAACAATCTCCAGTGAACCATATCACCCTGGAAAAAGAGGGAGAAAGTCGGAAAAAGTCAGTGCTGTCTTTGTCCAGGCATTTTGACTGCCATTCCCCTGTGATCTACCCTCTACTGCTTCATTTCCTCACACACCTTCTCGCTGGAAATCACCTCTTGCCTCTTCATTTAGAGTAAACATTGAAGGGAAGCACTATGAGACACCACCTTGGAAAAGGAGAGCCCCAAATTTCCTACAGAAGGCAAACAGCCCACAGCCTGCAGGAATCCGGCATGAGCCAGCTCTGCTTGTGGGCCAGAGCCCAAGCTCACTGCTGGACAGATGAGGCACAGAAATGAAAAAGGAGCAGTCACAGTACAGGCACTCTCCACATTTCTGGGAAGTTTGGCTAAGCATCTGCTGGCATATCAATGAACCCTTTTTATTTTCTTTTACAGCTCCTAAGGGGAAGGAGTCCTTCAAAAGTGGTAGTGAAGAAACCTTCAGGGATGCTAAAACAGGTCGCTGAAAGGTTTTAAGTTTGGTTTTGGGGTGTTGTTTTTTTTTGTTTGTTTGTTTGTTTTGTTTTGTTGGTTTTTTTTGTTCTGTTTTGTTCTGCTTTAAGAATTGTGGACTAAAGACTTATTTCCTTTCAAGGTAAGAGGATAATCACAGAATCATAGAATGGTTTGGGTTGGAAGAGACCTTAGAGATCATTTAGTTTCAAACCCCTGCTGTGGACAGGGACATGCAAAGACACTACCTAGCTCTCTTTAAATCTGATTTAACTGTTTGTAATAAAAAAAGACTACCTTTTCCACCTGAGCTGCTACTAAATAAAATGCATCAGCATAAAAGAATACTGCAACTTATGCTCTATTTGGGGTCAAGGAAGAACACTAAAACTTCAAGTCATACTTCTGCAATGGTAGACAAAGCCAGTTTCCCCAAAAGAAGATTTTGACAAATTGTTAAATAGCCTAGTTAAAGTAAATAAATCTGCCTTAATAATTTTAATGCTCCAGTTAGCTCAGGAATTAATAGATGCCAAGGTTTCATCTGCAGCTTATATACACACCATTAATCTCCCTAAAGCTATTTAAAAAGAGTTCTTTTAGTGAGAGAAGCAGCACTAAAATTATTATCACTTGCCAAACAACCTCATTGAAAGCACAGGCTGGTCCCTCTCTGCTAGCCAGGTTAAAGATGCATCACCAAGAATGAGCTGGCATCTCCCCTTTTAAAAGAAGGGCTGCTTCCATTCCAGCACTGCCAGGTGCAAACTTCATGGCTGCATTCAAGAATGAAATCCATCTGGGAAATCCCTGCACGCTCTGAAAAGCTGAATGCTTAATTTGGGCACACAGATGCCCTGGGATTTCATCTTCTAATTAACCAGCACAATCACTGTTTGTTTTCAGCCAGCTACACTTTGCAACACAAGCTACTCCAGGCAGCTGAATTTTCAGACAGTCACGTGTGCTTTGAACAGCACAGAAAGCCAGGCCTGTTGTGCCAGAGAAAACAAGCACAAAAAAGAAGGGATGCAGCGCTTCAAGGGAAAGATGTAGAGGAAGTCCTCAGGCAAATTTCACTTGGACACTAACCCAAGCCACCCTGTTCCTCCTGCTTCCACTGCCTTTGCCAACCATGGGCTCACACATCCCTTGCAGATGAGCACTGGGTCTGCAGTGCCCGGCAAGGACGCTGAGCAGAGAGGATCATGGCTAAGGACAGAGCTGCATACCATGCCAAACTTACAGTTCTGGTCCTGTGGGCTAAGGAAGGAGACTTTTCCAATCCTTATCTGCAGGAAAAGTCTCTTCTCTCTCTGCTGTGTGGAAAATTGACTAAAGGGCTAAAGGGATTTTTACAAGCAGCTGAGAACTAAAATAATGATGATGGTCATAAGGTAGCTGGGGAGGAAGGCACAGCCCAGAGCAGTTGGAGTTACTAGTTTTAGTAGTGTAATGAAAATTTCAGACATCACTGAGGAGGAGCAAACTGGGGTGGATGAAAGTGAAGCAAAATAAAGAAGAGATTAAGGGAGTAGCTGACTGCTCAGCAAGACACTATCCCACGCTCCCAGTGAGTGAGGGCTGCTCTGCATGATGCAGGAACAGTAGGAAAAGGGATGTTTAACAGACCCTACAGAGCTTGAGTGAAAAATTCTACAATCTCAACCAAGATGGAGATATGCTTTTGCTCTTACTTGTGACTAGCCCAGTTTTGTTTGGTTTTTAATTAAATGATTTGTGATAAAGAAAAGGAAAACAAGTGGAATAAGCTTTGTAGTCCGTAGTTTGCAGCCTTCCATGGAAGAATATATCATGGAGTAATGAGATCTTTATGTATCATATGAACTGACAGACATTAAAATTTAATGGTTCAGCAAGTGCCTTACACATGGACCCCTGAGCCTTCCAGACATGGAAGGGCTCAGAACCTAGCAATGCTGCATGTGGCCAAGTTAATCCTGAAAGATTAATGTCAGCCCACGCAAAACTGCTTTCAAGCAACTTCTGTAACTAACCTAATTAATAGATAACCATTTTCACCTATAAGGACAGCACCAAGTTATTTTATCTACCAATTTTTTAAATTTTTTTTTCTTGAAAATTTCAGCCCTGTTTTTTACAGTTCTTGTAGGTGTAGCTTTACTAGCCCTCCCAGGCTTCAAAACTATATCCAGGATCAATCAGATTCAGTTTGGATCCTTTGTAATTTATGTCAGCTGGATGCATTATTGTAGGTTGAAGAGCACAAGATTGTGGTGTTAAATAGCCACAAATTAAAAGAACAAAACAATCTGGTGCATTAATAGTTGGGGTTTTTCTGCAGTTTTGTTTTGGTTTTAGCAGAGTCATCACAATCATGACAAGGTTTAGTGGACTTGGCATTGTCTGGTTAAGAATTGGACTGGATGATCTTAAAGGTCTTTTCCAACCTAACTGATTCTATGATTCCATCATGAAACAATAAGGTTTCTGTTGGTGAAAATTCCCTGCATTGGAAGTTTTCAAAGAAAAATCAGACTGATAAAACTTTAACCTTCAGAAACATAGAGTAACCCAAGATTTAGCTCTTTTCAGGTTCTTTTAATTAACTGCACAGCAGAGATGTGAACAGGGTCTGGTTACTTACGATGTTCTTGGCTGAGAACCTGGCAACGTTTCTGAAGGTGCTCCATACTGCTCTGGAAATCAAAAATGAATAGGTTGGGTTTATTGCCTCCTTTGTAGCCTATTTTACCCTACGGTCTCTGAGCACCAGATTAGATTCCTCTTTTTCTCCTAGGACATAATTGTCATTCAGATTATTCATCATTCCAAATAGGGTTTCCTAATGAAATACTGTTTGTCCTCTGATGAACACCTGCCTTAACGTCTAGGTAATGAATGTACACAATCTCTTAAGCCATTTCTAAATTCATCACTGTTCAACAAAACAGAGGAAATCATGCCTCTTAATCAATGTAAACATTTGACATGTCATGTATAACACACAACACGCAAAACTGTCAATACACACATTGTGTGTTTTGTTTGGGTATCTACTTACTCTGATCCTTTGCTACAGATCCTTCAGGTTGCAATTCCTGGAAAAAAAAGACAAAGTGCAAATTGGGAATAAAATAAATGAGTTCTCTTGTAAGAGTAGCGTACTGATGATTTGTTTTTTATGTGTTACTTTAGTGTAATAAATATTTCAATTAGCTTGTTAAAGTGTCCAATAGTCTAAGCTGGCCTTATGTAGTTAAGCATGGACAGAAATGATAACTTGCTACTGTCACCAAAAACATTAGGGTTTCTTAGCACATAAGGGGTATGTGCCTTCTTGATGAAATATTCTAAAAATTTTGTAAGAGCTACCAAACACTTCTGTTTAAGACAGTCAGCAAATATTTCTGTTCACATAAAGATAAAATGTATTTTGTGATTCAGCAGTGATACTTAAAATGTCTCAGAAAAGTAGTTGTATTTGAAGACCACAATTAAAACAAACGCCTAAGCTGCCAAAGCACTTTTATTCATCCCCTTTGTGCTTTCATTTATCTGACTACTTCTGAAGGTAATACTTCCTAACAGCCCATATTTAGAGAAGGGGGACAAAATCAGAGGGAAACACATGCAAGAGCCAGAAAGCTCTATTCTAGTTTATCAAAAGTCCTGGCAGAAAGAAGGTGTCTTACCTTTGTTGGGAATGGAAATTTGGAAGGCTCTGCTTTAGTAGGCGTATTAAGAGCTGTCAGGGGAGGTGGCCAAGAGCGGGTCATTTCCTAGAAAGAAATTGAGAGGAGCAGCTATCAGGATTTTTGCTGATAGGCACAGAGGTTCATTTGGATCTACATCTTCATGCATTTGGGCATGTTTCCCATGGCTGCTACAAAAATAGTGATATGCATTACTAACAGGGAACACAGGATATGCCTGGTGAAACACAAAAGGATGCCAGGCTTCCAGGAGGAGTCCTCGTGCTGCAACCCCAACCAGCACAGGGCAGCCAGTGGGCACCTGTGCACAGCTCCCCTCCAGCTGAAACACTGCCCCAACAGCAGCTTCTGGAGAGCAATGGAGGCATCAGGATTTTGCAACCTCGAGCAACAGCAAGGGAAGTGAATTGCAGAAACCAAACTGTTCCACCAAGACTTCAGCATCTCAGAATAGCATTTGATATCAAGGAACCGTCTCCTCAAGGTCAGCACCACTGGCTTGGGAATCCCAGGGCATTTTCACACTGTGCACAGGGAAGGGCTAACACAGACTCAGCCACAGCCACCTGGAGCCTGTGCACTGCTCACAGAGTCAGTTCTGACACAAGGTTACAGCACCAGATGTGGCTTTGCTCTGTGTGAGTGGACTGGAATTACAGCGAGGGAGCAGCAGCAGTGCCTTGCACAGGCATGGGAAGGACACGGGTGTGTTCCTGCTCAGGGCCACGCTGCTGGGGCTGGCAACACAGACACGAGGGGGCATGTCCAGAGCCTTTGGAGGAAGGGCACATGGGAATGGCAACCCCCTGACTCGATGTAGGTGTAGCTCTGGCTGTCTTGAGTGACTTGTCAGTCTTGAACTGCACCAGACTGCGTTACATTTATGTACTGATCTTACAACTCCAGCTGTATTCGAGGCTGACTCTTATCTTTACTTCTCCTCAGCACACCCCAAAACTAGTGACAGCTACATCTGCTGAGCGAGCAGAAGCAGAGAGGTATTTTTTCCCCAACCGTTACCTTAAGGCATGCAAAATCTAAGCAAACACGGAGATCTATTATTTAAGAGCACCTACCCTCAAAATTTCTTCAATGGACTGCACATCAATGGGGTTGGTTTGCTGTAACAAGAAAGAGGGAAGCAGCATAAGTTTGTTCGGGTTTTTTACCAACTGACACAAGAAAGACATGCACTCAGTGAACATTTGCTTACCAACAGGTCAATAAATTTCATGGAAGCCCATTAGTAATAAAATGCTAATAAAGATTAAAATCCCCATCAGAAGAGCAGTTAATAATGCACTTCTAAAATGCCTCTTGTTTTCAAGTCTTTGGCAGAGGTGACTGAAGATTCCGCCTGGATGCTCTGCCTGGAATAGGGTGAAACAACTCAAACAATGCCACCAGTGGCAAACGGCATTTGCAAAGCTACTGGTGGTAAATGGAAAAGGGGGCATCACAGCGTTTTTTGTGCTGAATAAAGCTGAAACCAGTCTGACTCATCAATCCTAAAGTTAAACATCCTGAGATAAAGATGTGGTAGACCTGGTAAAGTACCTGATACAGGAACAAACACTCTACTGATACTACCAATAACTTATCTAAAGCTGCTGAGCTGACACAGCTGGCCTGAAGAGATCTGACAGTCAATCACCTGATACTATAAAAGCCCAGTCCTGAATTTTAACAGCAAGGTCTTCTAACATATCCCTCCTTGGAGGGTATGTGTGCTTCCACACACTGATGTGCCCTAGCCATGGGGAACACCACTTCCTTATCACAGATCAGCTTCTCATCTACTAACAAGGCATGGGTTTTGAAAGTATCTGTCATTTACATGTCCTTTCCTAAGTGATATCATTAAAGGAGGCTGAAATGGAAAATGACCAAAGAGCTGAGTAGCTGTAACAAGCAAAACGGATGTCCGATCAGTTTCTTGTCTATAAATAAGAAATTCTATGGAAATGTCCAGTCATCAGAGTAATTGCTGAAAGGGAAAGGCCAGGAAGACTTTATTCACATTCAAAGAAGCAGACAGTGAGCTACAGTGCCCAACCAGAAGGATCTTCCCCAGAAAAAAGTAAAGAGCAATGCAAGCAAACATTTCAATAAAGTCCAAAATTGTCATCCTTGGCCCTTTCACAGGAAGTCCACTCATCTGTTTCCCACATGCTGCACTATTTACATTGGAAGGAGAAGAGGAGATGAGGAATGCCTCTTCCTTGCAATCGCATTTGTCTGAGTCTACATAAAGCTCTCATTGAAGCAGTGCTCATTTGACAAAGACTTGAATTTCTTCAGAAAATCACATACGGAGAGCTGCTTCTGACCTTACTCACCCAAACAATCGAAAGCTGAGGCATGGCCAGATTAGTCACACGAATGAAAGCAAGGCCTGCAGATGTGTCCCACAGCAGACAGGAGGAGGGGACAGGGAGGGCAAACAGCAAGGAACTACCACATGGCAAGAGACTGGAATGCTTCGTAACTCACGGTGCCAAAAAAGGTACCCCTTTTCATCTTTTTCTTCTCAGCAGGCTGAACCTGGTAGCTCAGCCTGATTTATTTCTTAATTCGGTAAGTGGTGAACAGCAGACACATTCACTTGCCTCTTCCTGTAAAAAATGCTTCAGAAACTCCTGAGATATCCCATGATAGCACCACAGAAAAAACTTCCCCCAAAACTGGTAAGAAATGAAGATCCTGCCTGGACAAAGTATTTCAAAACTCTCTCTTATAATGGATTGATTGCAACAAATCAAAATCAGTTAACGTCACACATTTCAGAAACTTAAGTTTTATGAGGTGATAAGTGATGATAAAAGTGGAATGCAATTAACCTGAGAATAAGAGAATATCTGTAACAGTCAGTCTGGACCTCTCTTATTCTTGCCAAACAACCAACATCCCCCTTCCTGCAGCTCTTTCTGATGAGCCTGAAAAGACTTTGACATTGATACAGGTTTACATACACAGAGTATTTATAGTTCAGTTGTCAGGAGGATTTATCGTAACCCCCAAGGGTTCAGTGACTGGTTCTTCACAGGTCCAGGGGCTCAGCAGAAACCACTTTCTTCCTCATGGCACAAAATTTAAAGGAAAACAAACACATGACACTGAACAAGCACCACACAAGCCTGCATTGGCAGCATAAGGATCTCTGTTTTTGTTGGGTTTTTTAGAACACCATTATCAAATACATGAAATGATTGCTCTAGAGATTACAATCACAGACTGTTTGGGACATGCAGTGGGTCAAACCCACACCAAAACTGGTCAGCTGTCTGCATGGGGGTTCTGCTCTCTAGTAGGACTGTGACTGTTCCCTGTGCTCCAAACCTGTGATGCATACCCCCTTTCCCTCCATCCCAGCTCCAGTGACTGAGGACACTTCATTTTTTACAAAGCTACGAATCCAGTGCCTGAAGGAGCTGAGCTTTTCTGCATCCTGAGTATGTTTTTCCCCTTTTGTTTGTTGCTGTTTTTTTTGTTTTTTTTTTTTTTTTCTTCGAGTCACATCTTGGCTTATTTCAGCTCGTTAAACCACTAAACCACCATTAAACCACAATTACCACCCAGCAGCAAGGGATGTCCTTGCCAGCTTTAAGAGAAGAGTTCAGGGGAAAGGAGAAATAGATGCTGCTGCAGGAAGGGTTACAAAGCCATAAAGCCAAAGAAATCCCTGAAAGGAGCTCAGCTCTACTGAGGACTGTGGGTGTGGGAGATCAAATATTCCACATTGCTGTATATCCCTGCTAGCGCTTTTACAGCCTTTCCTGGGAACACTGTAACGTGCTCCCCACAGACAACTCCAGTTAAGCCTGGTGGATATTTGCTGTCTGACACTGACATCAGTACAATCCCCAGCTTGGATTTCCTTATGCCACATCCACAGTATTTCAGTTTGGGAATGACACAGGCACCTCCAAATGTCACTTACAAAATGTTTTGATGGTCAAGGTCAAGCACAATCATGGGACATCCAGAATTTTTAGCTTGCTGGGTTTGGTTTGCCTTTTTAGAGCCAATGTTCTCATCCAAACTGACGCTGTGCTTCAGTAACAGCTAGTTCCTGCAGCAATAGTACTAATTTAATTACTAATAATATTAATAAGAATACTGATTTAAAAGTAAAAAAAGGAAAACAGCCACTGAAGGATTCATTACTACTTTCATCATGAACTGCAAAGGACTTCAGGCCAAAATAATTTCAAGCATCTACACAAACACAAGAAGCCCTGGAAGTTACTTGAGGAATTAGTCTGTCTTTACTACAACAGGCATGCAGAAATGCACAGGTGCACATGCCCACAAAAGAAGAGAGGGAGCTCTTAATTTAGAAAGCAATTTAAAATCTGCACAGGCACTCAATTCACAGTGCATAGCAAGTGTGTGTTGAAACTCTCAGAAATACTTCCATGTCCTCTCTTCACGAGCAATTCCAAAATCCACGCACTTTCATGACCACATAGCTCTGCTCACATCCCAAGCCTTGCACTGCTCTGTTAGGGAATGAATGAGGAAATCAGGATAATAAACTAAAAACCAAACCTAAACTAAACTGCCTAAGGAATCACCAGGCACATAAAAGAGATGCCCCAACTGGCCGTGATAATATGTGGGCCACAGCTACTACAAGGAATAAGCAGTGGTTGTTTTGAGGTGGTTTTCTTGTAATGAAGAGGGGGTTAGAAAGCTTCCAAGGTTATTTCTTTTAAAAAAGCTATTCCATTAAAAATTACAGCACACATTTTCATCCCGCTCTGTCACATGTGCCAAGTGGAGCCGAAGGACCGTATGGCTCTCATGTGTGGAAGTAGGGGGCTGAAGCTTTCTCCCTGGTCTTTAAATAGCTTGCCTCGTCAGAAGGCTGTGGCAGAGTAGTTTCAAGCAAGATGTCAAAAAAATCACCTCCCAGAGAGAGAGCTGGCCATGCATTATTTCAGAAGCCACCATGTGACACCACTGAGATGCATGGCCTCAAACAAGGCCAGCGGCAGTCCGAGCACACAGAGTGTGCAAAGACGAGGACAGGAGGTCTGGAAGCAGACATTAACTGGAACGGATACAGGCTGCCTCTCAGGCAAGCGTTAAGGCATCGCAGACCTTTCTGTTCCTTCTCATCTCAGTAATTTCCACTCAGCTGCTTATCCCGGCTATTCACAAGCCTCTGCTGTCACAGCCCACTTGGCGCTGCCCCCTGACGTCCTGTGCACAAACAAGCCCCTTGTTTCTCCATCTCCATCTTAAGTGAAACTGGTGCTGCAGGTACCCAGGCAGGGTAGGAGAGGAACAGCTACAGCACGAGTGCATAGCCTGGTATCTCCTCCTAATTAGAACTGAAATGTGCGTACAGCTCAAGTATGCCAGCTATTGCTCTTTGCCTGATCTCAGACTGAATTAATAGCACCAACAGAACCCAAGCAAATGCTGCAGCAACAATGAGAAAAGCCAATTATGAGTTCCATGCTCTTCATTCTGCTGTCAGGTTTTCTTTGTTTCCTAATGAGAACTTTGCCCCTGCAACTATCCGCAGAGAAGGTCGCCAGCTCTCATGCTAAAAAAACCCAAACAAACAAACAAAACAATCACATTTTCAGCTGCTTCCCATTCTATACTATGCTTTATTATACCTGAATATCTATTATACCTATATATCAAGTTTTAAATTTATTTTTTCATGTCAACTGCAGAGTCAATGCCACTTGAATGCAATGAAGATCACAAAACTACATACTTCACTGCGTGAAGGCTTAGTTTGAAACAATAGGCAGGACAAAAATCCGACTGAAACCTACCATCCTGTCCTCACTTCACCCATCTGTGCTCAGCCAGCCAGAGGAGATCTTGCATATTAGATGCCCTCTCCTCCTTGCCCAGGTT
>VYZR01023428.1:16201-27301 GCA_013400675.1 Oxylabes madagascariensis
CTGGGCAACAGTTCTTCCACCCACACATTCAAGTGGTATTCTCATTTTTGGGTTTACATCAGTAGAAGTTTAGCTACACAGATTTAGGGATTCTGGTGCATATAGTAATAATTATTCCTGATGTTGCTTTATCAACGACATACTTAATTTTCCTTGTTTATAACTCTGTCAAATTTAAAAAGTGTCAAATTACGTTTTCATTTCATCTATTTCTCCCATTAACCCTACATCAAGGGGTTCCATTTATTATTCTACCTGTCTAAAGATTAAATTGCACAGTTTTGGTTAAATTACAGAAGAAAAATCCCACCTGTCTTACTGTAGCTGTTCCTCCTAATTTCCAGGGGCTCCTTTGGCAACAAAACCAAAAGAAGGAAGACTCTCCTGTAGTTTTAATTCATCTTTAGCCTGTTGGTGTCTGATGGACAAATGGGAAAGAACAGCTGGTCCCAGTGCAAGATACATGGGCTTAGCGATGAGGAAAAGGTAACACAGAGAATGAATTTCTACGACGGGGAAATAGGACAGCAGAGAATGGATGTGGGGCATGAAAAAATGGAGGATTATGGCCAGAAACTGGAGAGAGGGGTATGTGGGTATCTGCAGGGAGGGTAATCAGGCAGTAACCAGTGGCTGTGAGGAGAGGAATGGATGGAGGCACTGGAGAATCTGCCCCAAGGAACATGAGCCCACCAGTGCTGGCTGTCAAATGGTCATGAAGCCCATAAGCACAGCATGTCACATGGAGAAAGAAGCGTTCTCCTACAACTGTAATTTCCTCTGATAGTTGGTTCACAGCATTCAGACTGGGAGTTATGCAGTGGGAAAAAAAAAAAAAAAAGAAAACTTAAGGAAACTATACAGAAAACATGAAAGCTTTGAAGACAAAGCTCTCCCCTACAGTATTGTATTGTATGTTGTTGGTAATATGAATCAATTTTTAAATTACCTTTGCAGAGTGTTTTTTTTCCACAAAACTCCTGCCTCATTCAATATAAGGATGTCTTTAATTAATGTACAGTTCTTCAATGTTTCTCTTCATTTTCATCATGTAAAGTGGAATCTTTCATGTCATATTCTCTGTGCATCCTTCAAACCCTGCCTTGAAGGCAGGTTAATTAATTTCCATGATGACTTTCCTGTGGTAGTCTCATAACTCCTTCAAAACATTCATAAATTTAACTTTGTAACAGCCTTCTAAGTTGAAGTAGTACTATTATCATATTTTCCACACAGGGAAGAGCTAACGGAAGGTAGTGTGTCTGGAGTTGTCTGTAGTGGTTTGTTAATTCTTTTATGTTGTGGAGGCTGGCAGGTTGTTTTAAAGCAGGGAATAGTGGATTTAATACAGTGTGCATCCACCAGCACCTCAGAAACAACACCATAACTGTTCTTGCTCAGGTTTGACTTTTAATACTTTATAGATCTTTAAGCACTAGATGTAGTGGATTTCTTACAATCTACAGAGCTTTGGTATGCGCTTACACCTGGGAGTCAGGAGCTAATTTCAGGCATGTATATCCTTCTTTATGACAGATAGGGAGGGGAACTCTGGGAAATTTTTTAATGTTCAGCCTTTGAAAAGGAAGCTATCAACAGTTTAATTTTGCCCATACTTCACAGAACAAGATTATTTTCTTGAGTATTGCAGCAAAAGGGGCATTCCCAGCTGTCTACATGCTTAGAATTGGAGATGTCACCACATTTCTCCCTAACTCTCCACAGTCCACCTTTCTTTAATGTCCCTTCTTATCAGCAGAAGGAAACATCCTAGAGGTTGCACATCACCAGGAGCAAAGGGAGGGTCCACTTTTGAGTTATAGGGGAAGGACTACACAACTTTTACACAGTCCTATAGCCTTAGGTTGCTGAGGGATGGGATTGGAAAGTTTCTCCTCACCTCTAGCCTGGACCAGAAGTGTGAATTATCACAGCACTGCCTACAAGGGCACTCCTGCACACAGCAGGGAACTGTGTGTTTGCTGGGCATTGCCAGTCTCTGATCAGCAGCTCTCTGGCATGAATTATAAAGCAGTGCATGAGTTTTCCCAACACAGAACTTAATCTCTGTAAGGCACATCACACTGAGCACTCAATTTGGGAAAGTATTTATTGCAGACACTTTAGTTATTCTGCTTTCTTCATCTGAAGCCCAGTTTGTCCTGCTATGAATGAAGTTCTGGTAATACTTGTTCTAGACTGTTGTGTTTTTAAGTGTTGTTCTTTCTTTTATGGTGTGTTAACACTGATTTGTGTTCTTTTTTGTGGAAAACATTTTTCCTCTCTTACCACACATACAGGAGATGCTGTATTTAAACAGGTCTGTGAAAATGAGCTACAGTAGGTGGTGGTCAACCTAAGCCTGAGAAAAACTCAGAGGTAAATCTGCAGAGAAGTAAAATCTTAAAGTCAGCTCAGGATGCAGACAGAAAAAAAGCTGGAGGAACTGATAATTTTGCCACCTTAACAGACATTCAAATAAAAACTGTCAAAAGTGTAAACCGATTTTGAAAATCTTGGCTTCTTTTCTCAGTGCTTTTGAGATGGTGGTATCTATGCAACCAAAGCCATCCCACCCTAGGAATGCTTCAGAGAGAAAACAGAACAGTCAGTCCTGAGCAAACTAGCCAAATTTACAATGTAACAGATCTATGTTGGTCCACAGTTGTTTGCTGCATTTTGCCATTTTGTATCAATAACCCAGAATTTGAGAGCCCCAAAAAAGCAAGGCAAGTAGAATGGCTGCCTGGGGTATTTCAGTTGGAGCAACTGGAGCAACATGCAAACACTGCATGTCAGAGATGGTAAATTGATTTCTCCTAGGCAGTATTTATCTGCTTTAATTTCAAAATCATCCTTCCTTTTCTGAAACTCTTGGAAGTCCAGTGCCTCACAACCTCTAGGTGAAATTCAGTGCTCAGACCGAAGTATTTTTACAGGCAAAGTCATCTGAAGAGAAGTACTCCTTTTCATCAGGTAAGTTTTTGTTCTCTGAAATAAACAGGACATGACTCAGAAAGAGTGTTTTAGCACAAGTATCAGAAACTGAAGAAAGGTGGTGGGTATAACTAAATATAGTTGTTCCTGATTGTTGAAATATTAACTCATCGTCTTAAGCATTCCCCTAAAACGGATTACAAGGGCATGTATGGGTAAGACAGGGGGGAATGGCTTTAAACTGAAAGAGGGCAAATTTAGATTAGATATTAGGAAGAAATTCTTTATTGTGAGGGTGATGAAATACACGGACTCATTGCCCAAAGAAGTTTTGGATGCCCTATCCCTGGAAGGGCTCAAGGCCAAGTTGGATGGAGCTTTGAGTCAAGGGCCCCTGCTCACCACAGTGAGGTTGGACTATATGAGCTCTATAAGGTCTCTTTCAACTCAAACTATTCTATGGTTCTATGAAATTACATAAAGACTCATGGAGTAATTGACCGATAAGAAATCTTCCTCACAAGAAATCAATCATACATAAAAAAAATCATGGGCACTGAGTCAATAAACTGAGGCACATTGTGATAACAGAGAAAATCTTTTTTTTCCAGTACCTTGAAATCTTTCTATAGCATGTGTTGGTGGTAGCAGTCTTGACTGTAGATACCAACAGTAAAACAGTGCTCTGTTTCAAAACCACAGTTTTGAAACCAGAACTCATGGTTGTATTTCTGAAAGACTTCTACCTTTTAGTCAAAAATATTTTTATGAAAAATAGGTGAAATGGCTTCAATTTCTGTTTGTCTCTCACTGTTTAAGAAGCCACAGATACTCACAGGCTTTAAACTTGCCTTTTTAGGTTCCTCTGATTGAAGAGCAGGAACAATGTGCAACTCAGTCTGGAAAAATCTCGAGCTACATCTGTCTGCTTTATTTTTGTGTATCTACATATTTAAGAACTGTCATTCAGTGAGTAATATCAGCCTAGTGTTAAAATAATTTTTAGGATGATTCATAATGGATTGCTTTTGTATTTGTTATTTGACATGTGAAAAGTGTATTCTTTCTCCTTCATGTAAAAGTAGATGTTTTTAAAATATTGTTAAATGTTAAATTGTTAAATCACACCCCCCAATACCCTATGCCATATGTGATTTTTTTATACTCCCCAAATGCGTTGAACTAGGGGCATATTTTCACTGCCTCACTTTTATCCTTTGAAGTTCAGTCATAGCTATTTGATTTGGAAAAGGTTGGCACTAACAGGGTTGATCTTCACAAAAATAAGTGAAAATAGAGCAAGAGAGGAACTCTCTCATCACCTTGCCTTTTGTTATTTACTGACAGCAAAGGCATTTTAAGTCATGTACAAACATAGCCCTGTATACACACCCTGCTTTGCTGAGCATGGTAATGGGATAAACAGTAGTGGAATGCAGCACAAACCTATTTCACATTGATATAAACTGATTTAAACTGAATATTTTGTCATCAATATTTCACTGTAAGAGTGATATATATTATTTCTTTAGTTCTCCTGTAAATAAGTCCTTAAATATTTGCCACCAAATACCTGCTATTCTCCTCCAGATTCAAACCCTTGTGAGCCATGAATCTTAAGAGCTGTGTTACTAATTGCTTTGCAGATTCGTGGGCAGATATCAGTGGGGAATATGAACAAGTTAGATTTTAATGAGTTTTGGATTGCTTTGATTCTGGGATGCAACTAAAGGTTATTTATTGCAGTATTAGGCAAAGAAAAGGCAAAAGCTCTATCAGCTTTTCATGCTTTAAGAGGATGTGACACAGTCTTACCTTTGCTGGGAGAGGCAGGAGAAGATAGGTCTTGCTTTGGAAAGGAAGAATGTCTGCCCTGCAGCCATAGAAATATTTTTCCGTTTCTCTTCACCACCTGCTGAAGTGATTGATATTTGCCTGAAGGATTTGCAGCTATTTGTAGTACTTTTGTTTAACTGCACCAGGATACTTTGCCAGGAAGTGGAATATTCTTGCCCCAGCAGTACCTCAACTAAACATGTTATGTAGGGGAGAAGCACAGACAGGAATATTCCTACCTCAGATTGATAATGAACTGTTCTCAAGTTTATGGAATATCAAATCCTAAGATGTTTCTACCCTGATTGAATGCCTAAAATGGCATTAAACTAATTAAGTTTAGTTATCATTGAATAATAATTATACTGCATCAGATGTCAGTCAGTCAGTCAGTCAGTAGAGAATTAGTTTTTTACTTTTTTGGTTAAACTAGCATCCCAAGTATGATAAATGTAGTCACTTCAAAGAGAAGGGACATCATGGCTACCCTGGGGATGCAAAACCTCTGCAACATATAGACCAGGTAGTCCAAGAAATCATGTGGTCTTGAGACTACATAACTCTATGAGTAGCACTGCATCTGCACAGCCAGACTGCCTTACAGTCACAGTGAGACCATTTGCCTGCTCCATTCTCACCCTTTCCTAAATGCCTGGTACATCCAGTGCTTCAGCCTCTCTTAGCACTATCCATGAGATAACTCTGGGAGAGACATAATAATTCTAGGAGAGAAGTCTGTGTGCTTTAGGTCTGCTTTCATAACTAATTTTGATTTTTTAAATCATAAACATTCATGAATGTTTACCTTTTAGGAATCTAAACCAGATCCAGATGTAATTTAAGAATATACTTAATACCTGCCCAGCACAGGGAAGTAGAAGTCAAATTCTGATTGCTTTTATTGAAAGAGAGAGAAAGAACATTGTGAAAGATGAGGATTTTATTTACTCTTATAATCAATTTTTCATTCTTCCTTAAATTCCACAGACAAGGGTTGTGCCATGTGACTTGGCACACTCAGACACAGAGGAAGCAATGCCGGTCACAGTGATTCTGTGGCTGCTTCAAAGCATGATAAATCAGGCTGTGCCTGGAGATGGTTACAGCCTGAAGGCCTCCTGGCTATTAAAATCAGATCAATAATTTTTAAGCAAGCAGTGTTTGAAAAATGGTTGAGCTGAATCTGAAATCAATTAATATAAAATATTATACTCGGCATTTTAACACAAAAGGGGAGGGTCTATTGATAAAACTTGTTCATCAAGAATTAAATGGATTTTCAGGCTGAGCTCCACTGACTTCAACACAGCTACAACAAATTACTCTGTCTCTGAAGAGAAAAATCAGTTCCTTCAGTTTATAATGTGTGAACATTTCATAAAAAAATCCCAACTAGATATGCTAAAAAAGATAAAATGACAAGTTCAAAGAATCTCATGGAGATGCATTTAGATAGTTGTCATGTGTTTCAAACTTGAACAAACATCAGATATTAATCAAACATTAGCTTACCTTAATTTCACAGGTTAAAGATCACTCTCATGAACAATTAAGCATCCATTTTCTGCCTCCCTGCCAATCCAATCATGGAAAATGCTGCTTCCTCTAGATTTGAATTTTATAGGAATTACAATTCAGCAAATACAGTGTATGCTTTTGGTACGTCTATAAACCTCTGTAGTCAACATAAGAGAGACCGTAATAAAAAAATTGGTTAATTGCTAGTTACTGAATAAAAATAAGCATGAGAGATTCTGTGGAAACAGTGTTGAGGAAGGTCCCAAATGCATAATGCTGTTTTTGTAGCCATTTTGTGTATTTTTGAATTATAGCTCTTTAGCTTTCCTTCTCCCTCCACTGAAAATCAGAATTATATCTAGCATGTATTTTGTAAATTCCCTCTTTCGTATATATTTACTGCATATTAGAATGTTGAAAGTTTGCTTTTAAATTAATCTGTGATATTTATGATAGAAGTTATTTACTCTGTCTTCAATCTCAATTTGGATATACAACCTGATGCAATTATTACAATTAATTGGGGAAAATGATGATGACTAAAAACAGTGTTTCTATTCAAAGAGAATTCTGACATTTCAGAATTTCTTTTTATTTCAAATCGAAGTAATGGAAATTACTTTTTCTTTAAAAAAATTAATAATTCTATAAATATCTTCTCCAAATATGAAAACTATGGCAAACTTT
Organism: Oxylabes madagascariensis; assembly: GCA_013400675.1. Classification (NCBI taxonomy): domain Eukaryota; kingdom Metazoa; phylum Chordata; class Aves; order Passeriformes; family Timaliidae; genus Oxylabes; species Oxylabes madagascariensis. The sequence goes on from VYZR01023428.1 coordinate 23,180, forward strand.
TCATAGCACTCTTGCATACCTTCTCACTGCAGTGTAGTGGTCTGTTGGCACATTTAGGAATAGGTTTTACAATGTTATATCTCCATATATAGAGAGAACCTAAAGGTACTTATTTTCTTTTCCAATTGACATGACAGACATGTGTCTGTCTAAATCCAACTCCCAGGCTCTCTTGGATACTGCAGGCTCTCTGATACTCCAGTACAGTACAGTATTTTGTTCTAACTTTTTCTAAACAATCTTTACTTAAATGTGACTCCTGCTATTACACCATCCCTTACCTTTCTCTGAAGTCATTAATGTATAATGCTGTTTCCTCATCTTTTATTTTCTCCTCCATTTTTCCTAAATGATACATATAATTCCATCCTATTATTCCAGCCACAATTGCTAATCCTCCACAGGTACCTGTGTTAGCTAGTTTTGCATTCTGACACAATAGTTTTGGATCCTCTGTTTTGTTTTACCAATCCAATATCTTCATGCTGGCCACCACAAGAGGCTAATTTTTAGCCAGCAGTTTCCCACTCTGTGTGTCAGTATTGGCATTTCCACTCCTCTGACCTTCTGATATTCCTTTCTCACTACGTTATCATCATGCAGATTAAATGAACCTTTCCTAGCTTTGTTCCCTACTTTAAAATTTAAGCTTTCATCAATCAAATTAGCCTTGAACCCTGTCCAGACCTCAAACGACCCCATGTGCGTGTCTGATCCTCTTCCAAGTATGTTTCCCAAAGGCAGACCAACAGGCCTTCCTACAGGTCATCTGTTGGTCTTCACTGTCAAGTTGCTCCTTCCTTCTAAATCTTTAAAAAACAAAAGAATTCCATTCAATTTTTTTGGTATTGTATTAATCACATTTAACTGGGTTATAATTTCAGACATTTTTTCCATGTCTTCCTGCTAGCTGCCAATTGCTTCTGCAGTTGGAGCAATTTTTCCATGTTCATTCATAAGTCTTGTCCTACTGGAACAAAAGTGTGCAAGAGTCAGAATGACTATCTCTTCTATGTGATTCTGATTAGCCAAAGTAAAAAAAAAGTATTTTAATGTCCTAAGTAAATCACTACCACTTGACAGACACAAAAACACCCATGGTGTGAGGAACTTAGTGTCAAAACCAGGAATGCCAAAGCCTAGCTGGAGCTGAGACTGATGAGGGGCACTGGTTGGAACAAAGCAGATTCTGGAGATTGCTAACTGGAAAAGCAAGTTCAGGACTTCTACTGACAGAGGCCCCTTGTGACAACTGGTATTGACAAAAAAGCTGATTAACTCAGTGCCTTTTTTCTGCCTCTGTCTTCAGAGCCAAAGCCAGTTCTTCAACTCCTGCCTGTACAGACACAACTGGGGAGGGAATTGGGCAGCCAGCAATGGGGGAGCAAGACGTTAGAGAAGCTCTGTGTATTCAGATCCACTGGGCTGGATGGGAATCACTCCAATCTTACTGGGAGACCTGGTGGGCCTGACTGTGAAGCCACTATCAGTACTCATCCTTAAAATAAGGCAAGAAGGAAGATGGGAATCATAGAATCACAGGACGGTTTGGGTTGGAAGGGGTTGAGGATTGGAGGGTTGCCCTCTGGATGGGCCAGTCAGCCACATCCCAGTCAATGGAAAGATCAGGGAGCACATAATCAGCGGAGTCAGCCCAGAAAGGCAAACCATGTTTGACCTGCTGAGTGCCTGCAGTGATGAAATGTCTGGCCCTGTGGGCAAGGGCAGGGTGGTGGCTGCCACATACCTTGGTTTCAATATACTTTTGACAACCCCTTCCCCACCCTTCCCCTCTGGAAACAGCAGAAGCCTGGACTGGACAAACCACCTGTTTGGATGGATTGGAAGCTGTAAGGATAGCAATCACTAACTCAATATTTGGTTGATAATCAGCAAAGCAGCCTGAGCTCAATACTGGTACCCATATCCAGTGTCTTCATCAACAATCTGGCTGCAATGCAGAGCTTATTCTGAGCAGGTAACACCGAGGTCAGAGAACACTGCTGGTTCAACCCAGAAGGACCCTGAAAAGCTTAAGGATTAGGCAGAGACATTATGATTCTTATAGGAAGTATGAAGTTCTGCCCCTGGAACAGCTGGAATTGCCCCATTTATGGGTACAGAGTGGGAAGTGGCTGGCGAGGTCACAATCCTTTGGGTTACAGCACACACCAGGGTGCACAGGAACCCATGTCTCTTCTGGAAGGAGGCTCTCACTGGGGTGCATTAGAGGCATGGCCAGCATCACAGGGAATTTGCTGATAATCTCTGCTGGGTACTGGTGAAGCCATGCCTGAAACAGTTTTGGATACCTCTGATGAGGAAAGGGCAAGATTAGAGCATGTTCAGTGGAGGGCTGATAAGAAAGTTGCTGAGGAGAGGCTGAAGGTGCTGGACTTTGCTGGTAGAAAGGAAGCTATGAAGTAACATAACATCAGCGTACAAGTGTTTGAAGGATCATTAGAAAAGTGTCAGAGCCGAACTCTTCTTATGACTGCCAGCTGGTCTAACAGAGCAATTGCCACAGTTTACAACTTGGGAGGTTCAGATCAAGCATCAGAAAATAAAATCAATGAGTAACTGGGCACTAGAACAGGTTGTGCAGAGNAGTACTCATCCTTAAAATAAGGCAAGAAGGAAGATGGGAATCATAGAATCACAGGACGGTTTGGGTTGGAAGGGGTTGAGGATTGGAGGGTTGCCCTCTGGATGGGCCAGTCAGCCACATCCCAGTCAATGGAAAGATCAGGGAGCACATAATCAGCGGAGTCAGCCCAGAAAGGCAAACCATGTTTGACCTGCTGAGTGCCTGCAGTGATGAAATGTCTGGCCCTGTGGGCAAGGGCAGGGTGGTGGCTGCCACATACCTTGGTTTCAATATACTTTTGACAACCCCTTCCCCACCCTTCCCCTCTGGAAACAGCAGAAGCCTGGACTGGACAAACCACCTGTTTGGATGGATTGGAAGCTGTAAGGATAGCAATCACTAACTCAATATTTGGTTGATAATCAGCAAAGCAGCCTGAGCTCAATACTGGTACCCATATCCAGTGTCTTCATCAACAATCTGGCTGCAATGCAGAGCTTATTCTGAGCAGGTAACACCGAGGTCAGAGAACACTGCTGGTTCAACCCAGAAGGACCCTGAAAAGCTTAAGGATTAGGCAGAGACATTATGATTCTTATAGGAAGTATGAAGTTCTGCCCCTGGAACAGCTGGAATTGCCCCATTTATGGGTACAGAGTGGGAAGTGGCTGGCGAGGTCACAATCCTTTGGGTTACAGCACACACCAGGGTGCACAGGAACCCATGTCTCTTCTGGAAGGAGGCTCTCACTGGGGTGCATTAGAGGCATGGCCAGCATCACAGGGAATTTGCTGATAATCTCTGCTGGGTACTGGTGAAGCCATGCCTGAAACAGTTTTGGATACCTCTGATGAGGAAAGGGCAAGATTAGAGCATGTTCAGTGGAGGGCTGATAAGAAAGTTGCTGAGGAGAGGCTGAAGGTGCTGGACTTTGCTGGTAGAAAGGAAGCTATGAAGTAACATAACATCAGCGTACAAGTGTTTGAAGGATCATTAGAAAAGTGTCAGAGCCGAACTCTTCTTATGACTGCCAGCTGGTCTAACAGAGCAATTGCCACAGTTTACAACTTGGGAGGTTCAGATCAAGCATCAGAAAATAAAATCAATGAGTAACTGGGCACTAGAACAGGTTGTGCAGAGGAGTGGAGTAACCTCTGTCACTGAGGTTTTCAAGACTCAGGCAAAGCCAAGATTGACATAGTCTAGTGCTGACCTGGTCCAACTTAAAAACAGCTTTCAGAGGTACCTTTCAACCAACATTTTGATGATCTTGCAGCAGGTCTCAGGTCTTCACATCTTATTAATAAAGCCTATTATTAAAATAAACTATTTATTAACTTGTTTGGTTTCATGAGTGGTGGTAAAAGATTGTCACTTAGCCTGTTCAGAGAGAGAAGACTCAATATATGGGAAACACCTTGGTAGGTTGCCTAACTGGGACAACACCTGTTACCAACCTACTTTATGGAGTTAGAAATGTAGCAAGAGACTTCTGCTAAGGAAAGGCTTTCAAGTCACACTTCTGCTCCACATCC
>VYZR01023430.1:18235-53430 GCA_013400675.1 Oxylabes madagascariensis
ACTCTGAATTTTCAGACCACTGCCTGCAATCCATGGCCAAGTAGAGTTTGAGTGACCATTTCCTGAGCTGCCTGGTCAAGGTGGGCTTGCCATGGCCTCAGCTCCTTGACTTTCTTGGAGGAGGCCGTGGTGCCCTCTTGAGGGGTGGCAAAAAACCCACTTTAATTGTCATTACTTTCGACACAACCAAGGCAATTTTTTGCAGCCACCAAAAATTTGATGTATCAAGAATGTGGCAAGTCCCTTGGGAAAGGATCATGAGCGTGACCCTGACTGGGGAGAAGATCCCTCTACTTGAGGGAGCTCCAACTGCACCTCAGCTCCACTTCAGCTCGGACTCTGTGGGCAGCAGAAATGCAAACTTCCCAACTCAGCCATCCCACCTTTCCTGAGCCACAGCACAGGCTGGCTGAGGACCCGCATTACAGAATGACAGAATCATTAAGGTTGGAAAAGACCTCTTGGATCATGGAATCCAACCATTAACCCAGCACCACCCCATTCACCATTAATCAATCTCCTCAGGCGCCACATTCGCATGTCTTTTGAACACTTCCAGGGATGGTGACTCCACCACTGCCCTGGGAAGCCTGGTCCAGTGCCTGACCACCCTATGAGTGAAGAAATTCTTTCTAATATCCAGCCTAAATCTTCCCTGTCACAACTCGAGGCCATTTCAGGTCCTCAGTTGAAGCTCCTGGGATGCATTTTTATCCTGCGTTTTTTGAGAAAAACAGCGAGAGCAAAGAAGGGGACGGGAAAGTTTGGGGATGACAGACACCAAAAAGAGCTGGTTTCTCTGTGTGTCACAGGTGGATGTTCACTAAAGCAAGGTGGGTTGCAAGCGTTTCACTGGAAAGTGAAATGCAAAATGCTTCACAGGATGGAATTAGAGGATAGAGACCTGCACACCCCTTGGCAACAGTGCACACATCTGGAACACTCCTCTGGCCTAAAGCCAGGTGATGTGGAAGGGCCAACGCTGTGGCCACTGCAGAGATGATGACTGAGAGCCGGGATCCCTCCACCTTGCTTGGGAATACCCCAGTCCGCTCTCCCTCCAAACCCAAGCCCTTGTCTGGATGTCCTGCTCAGGATCTAGAAGCTCCCAACCCACCCACATAAAAGATCAGCTGCCAGCTACTGCCTGACAGTGTCCTTCCTGGGTGCTGCCTCTGGATGGAAACATGACCGCATGTACTAAGGCAGGGTTGGCAACTTTCAGGATTCAATCTTTCCATTAGATTTCACTGTGGTGTTTTTAAGGCAAAGGAGACATCCTGGTTTCCCTTAATTGCACAGCTTCTTCCAAAGCCAAAGACAACCATCCACCAGGGGAGAAAGCTCTTGCCCTAAGGTCATATCCACACCTTCTCCTCCTGTTGTGGCTTGTTAGAATGGGATATGCCATTGGCTCTAATTTGAGGAACCCACAATCCCACAGAAGGGGCTGAGCTCCTCGTGGGGGATGCTTGGATAACCTTTGGGCAACTGCATTTAATACCTGATTGCTGCTTCCAGCCTGCCTGACAGACCCACAGGTGGTATCCCTCCATGTTTCTGCTGGATACCTCTAAAGAAACCATCAACAGCTGCCCCAGAGGCTTCAAATATCTGTTTCTCTCAGCCCACAGCAGTCTGTTAAGTCATGGGTTTGGTAGTCAATGGTTTCCGTGAAATCATGGGGGATCCCAATTGAGACAGACTCCACCTCTGTCTTGTAGGTGGCTGTCACCCCTCCTTTGCTGGAGCCACCCCGGATTTTGTTAGAAAGGCTGTTCATCTTCTCCTTCAGCTGCGTGGACGCTGGTTTCTGGAAAGGGGTGAGCATTTTCCAGCCCTTGAAGCTGAGCGTTCGCCTCTTACTGGCTCTCTCCTGGAAGGAGGAGTTAAATATGAAGGAGCTGTTCAGGGTGTTAATCCTGGGCCGTAGGTCTGTCTCTGAGTCCTGCACCGAGCTGTTGATGGAGGCCCCTCTCCAGTGGTGGTCGTAGACCCTCCAGATGGGCCGCCGCCGCCGGTGGCACTGGCACTTGAGCAGCCGGATGAACGCGCGCTTGAACTCCTTGCTGGAGCACGGGTAGATGATGGGGTTCACGCAGCTGTTGAAGTACCCCAGCCAGAAGATGATCTTGAAGACGATTTCGGAGGGCTTCAGGGACGGGAAGAAAGAACCTGGGGAGAGATCGGGAGGAATGTGGTTAGAGGAAGTGGAAGGATGGGGCAGAGGAAGGTAGTAAGGGTGGTGTGGGAATGTTTGAACCCCTCAGGGGAATCCCCAGGGCTTTGCCATAGAGTCTCTCCACCTAGGCTGAAAGAAAAACTTCCCCCATGGTGCCTTCAACACTATGTGATCTACCTCAGTTCTGTTTTCCCCTAATTCTTGTGGTTTCTCCTTTCCCTGTTTCCCCATTGGCTGTGGTATCCTGGTGGTCTGCCCATGTCCCCTGTAGGGCACTGCCCTTTGCCCTGCCCTTTGTACTGCCCCTGTGCCCTCAGACCATCGGTCCCTGATCCCATACTTAACCCTGAGCCCTCCTTTGATCCTGGTCTTTTGTCCCTGATCACTTCGGCGTGGTGAACGTAATAAACCCTCACTGGAATTCATCCTACAGAAGGCCCTTCCTGTCTTTCCTTCGCTGAGCTGTCTGTGGCATGTGTGTGTGCATGGACTAGAAATTATTGTTCCTGTGGCCTACTCCGAGCGGCTTCTGAAGGAGATGCTTGGAGAAGGCAGCAGCATTTCACCATCCTGCCTCACTGCCACAGGGTGGTGGTCAATCCGGGCTGGAAGAGGTGAGATGTGTGGAGAAGGCTGTGGTGGTGGTGTTGGTGAGACTCTGGAACACGTTTCCCAGAGAAATTATGTCTCCTCACCTCTGGAACTGTCCAGGTTGGATGGGACATGGAGCAAACTGGCCTAGGGGAATGTGAAATGAGTTTCAGGTAATTTGCTGCCTCCAGATTTACAGACTTCAGCATAAAAGTATGGCCACAGCCCTGTCACCCGCACTGAGAGAAGAGCAACACCCCTTCACCTCCTCCTCTCATGTATTTTAGGTCATCAGTGTCACACACTCTCTGTTCAGATTCTGTGGTGATGCCAAGAGGGGCTGTTAAAGTGGGCTCAGATAATATCCACTGCCCCAAACCTTGTCCTTGATACTTTAAAACACTTTTGTCCACCCAATCCCTCCTTAGGTTTTTGCAGTTTCCCAGTGGTTTTCTCAGGGAAAAAGCTGGAGAGATTTTTTTTTTTTTGAGCCAGAAGATGTCAGTGTTGCTCCCACATGGCCTCAGAATAGCATTCCCCACTTGGATCTGAAATAACTTTCTGACTCAGCCTTAATTTCTTTTAATTTTAGCTCCAGATGACAAATCATGCCACCATGTGACTGAGCGTTAATTTGTATTTTAGTAAATAACATTAACTTCAGATATCATTATTATTTTCCCCTGCGCTCCTTAGCCTGGTGTCAAAACAGTAAAACAGGTGCCAGGAGCCAGAAATTCCTGACTGAAACTACATAAAAGCTCCTCAGGCTGTCTGCTGAAGGAAAACCAGCCTCCAGAAAACTCAGAGAACTGGTTCCAGCAAAGCCTTCGTACACCCATCCCTAAAAAGAGGAGAAATTTCAGCCAGACTCAACATTAGGTACGTGGGCAGCTCTATCACGGGTATGTGGGAGAAGACAGACAGATCCCAGAATTTTATGGTTGCTGGGCAGGCAAAGCAGCTTAAATATCTGCTGAAGGCCCACCCAAGGCAGGCAGGAGCTCAGGCTGGCTGTCAGTGCGTGCTGAAGGGGGCATGGAATAAGAACAGTGAGCAGGACTGACATCTCTGTGCTGGGAAGACTCAGGGCTTCCTGGAAATGAAGGCATTTGCAGCTCAAAGAGCAGCTGCTGTTGGTGCTGCCAGTGGCTTTGGATGGAGCAACGATCATGGAATCATGGAATGGGTTTGGGTTGGAAGGGACCTGAAAGATCATCTGCTCCCAAACCCCCTGCCATGGGCAGGGACACCTTCCACTGTCCCAGGGTGCTCCCAGCCCTGTCCAGCCTGGCCTTGGACACTTCCAGGGATCCAGGGGCAGCCACAGCTTCTCTGGGAAACGCTGTGCCAGGGCCTCCCCACCCTCACAGAGAACAATTCCTTCCTAATATCCCATCTAACCCCGACCTCTGTCAGTTTGAATCCATTCCCCCTTGTCCTGTCACTCCGTGCCTGCATAAATAGTCTCTCTCCATCTTCCCTGTCAGCTTCCTTAACACAGGGGTCACTTTTGTAGAGGCAACGACCCCACCTTGGTTGTTTTAGATTAAAGGAGTTTATTCTCTTGGGGACAGTGCTGAGATTTACAGGTTTGGCTCTGTGCTGCTGGAATCACCAGTTTTGATTTTAACCCCATCAGAAACACTTCTCTAAGTGATAGCCAGGAGCTTTGAACCACCTCAGTGGTGCTGGGGCCACCCCCCTTTTTCACAGTGCCCCCAACACAACCCCCTGGACCCACAGGAACCATGGATGTGTCAGGAAATGGGACCTAGGAAGACGAAGGACTTCATCCAACATGCAATCCTGCTTATTCCCTTGTCAGGAAGAGGTTTCCTGCCTCAGTTTCCCCACAGAGAAAGGGTTAATTGCCATGAACTCTTCACAGCGTTGCTGTGAACCCTGTTTGCAGCGTGCTCTGGGTTCTCAGAGGAGCTGCAGCTCTGAAGCATTTTTTAGCTTCAAGAGAGAGGAAAAGAAAACAAAAAACTATGGTAACAAAGCAAATAAAAGAAGGGTGTCTTTTTAAATTCAAACTGGTAATTACTGCTTGAGCCAGGCTACTTAAGAGATTGGTGCTTGCCTAAACAGCCTGATGGTTGCTAAAATAACAACTTCTGTCTGGTGTTTAGCAGTTCAGGGCACAATGCAGTTTCTGTACTATGTGCTTTGTCTTTTGCATCCAGATAGAAAACACAAATTGAAAAGGAAAAGAAGCTATGAATTCTCTGCATTTCAACTCTGGCCGGTTTTCACCCAGTGAGAACCTTGTGTACATATGAAGACAAGGGGCCCATTGCCATCCTCATTACCATGCAAATAAGCGTGCCCCTTGGAAGGGACGTGTCCTGAGTGCATCCACAGTTCCCTCATTTCCTTGCCCTGGGATGAACAGAACTGGGCAGGGAGTCCTCCAGCTCCTCTGCACATGCTGGAGCATCAGAATCTTCTGATGGGCACTGGGAGGCTGCACATAAGAGGATTCGAGGGGTCTTTTTTAGGGAATGCATAAAAAATTGAAGCAATCACTTCTTGCTTTCATATATTCAAATATGCAACAACACTTTGAGGGTTTTTGGGCTGGGCTTGTAACATTTCCTATATAAGTAAGTGCAAGTCGGTACTGAGTGATGGACACTTGGAGAGCTCTGTGATGGACACAGAAGGGTATGTCCAAGGTGCAGAAATACAGAATGTGAGTAAAAGATCAGGAATAGCAACACAGAGTGATGCACCAGCACTTCACTCTGTTACCTCGGTGTAAGAGCACTTTTTGGTGATCTGGCTCCCAAAAGCATAAAGACCAGTACAGGGCAACATCAAAGAACAGGAAACATGATTTCTGTAGGATCTGTGTCCCAATCCAACAGGAAACCTGGTCTTGTTTGAAGAGGAGCTTTTGCTGTGCACTCAAAATCAACCTTCTGGGCTCCTCTCCTGGGAATCCAGCTCAGCACCTCAAGGGGTGAGGGAGGAGGAGATGGTGATACCCACCTTAGGGACATCCATCGGAATTTATAATAATAATGCTGGGGTCTTAACAGTCCATTTGGGGACTTTATTCCTTCCATCGTTTTATAAAAGATCATCCCACCTTGCAAAATCTGAATCTAACAGAGCTGGGTCGGGGCAAGGGCTGTATGTCCTGTTGTAACCCTAAATAATTATCTTCAGGACCATTTAGAAATTAAGAAAGCTGCAGGTGAGCTCAAGAAAAGCCCATTTGCACCTTGCAAAGTGACTGAAGTTACAGACTAAACATGATCTGAAGATTGAACTTCAATTTTTTTGGTGATGCAAAAGTTGAGCCAATAAAGTATGTGCTCATACTTTTTTTTTTTTTTTTTTTTTAAATTACTTTTTAATGTCAGGCTGCTCATATTTTGGGAAAACCAGGCAGGTAAAAAATCTCTGGAGCCATGAGGATGCTTCCCAAACCTGTGACGTTCTGTGGTGGGTGGCAGTGGATGCAATCTGTGCAATCTGCCGTCCACGTATCCAAACACATATCCCATTTTTTTTTTTTTTAGGTTGTTTGAGCTAACGCAGTCTCATGATCTTTCCTTGCCTGCCCTTCTCCACCCTGCGCTCCCCATGACTCACTGGAAGGTGATATCACTTGGATTGTTTGGAAAGTTGCTGGTCCCAGTGTTCAGTGCTCAAAAAAATAAAGCAAAACAAGAAAAAAAAAAAAAAGACAAATGCACCAATGCAAATGGAGCCAGTCCAATCTAAATTCTGGCCCTGGCTCCCAGTGTACAGCCAGAATTCATAAGCAGGCTTAGTTGGCAAGGGCATCTTTGTTCTAAAAGGTCCCTGCTTTGCAGCATGTCCTATTCAGGAATGCTGCAGACATGGGAGTAGGTGGGCAAAACAAAGGGACAAAGTCATGTCCCAGTGCTGCCCCAAGTTGGAAATGTAAGGACCAGCAGGACTGTTCAGCCCTGATAAAGGTGTTGCTGTTGCTTGGTGTGGGCTTTGTATTAGGAATGGGCTTGCAAAAAAAATAGCTTTTGGAGAGCTGGATCTCACAGGTGTCACCACAGGAGAGGGAAGGTGAAACCTTCCACAGGAGGTGGCAGGTGAGCAGCTAAGAAGAGGACATGGTTCATCTCACAGCGAGTTGCTCAGCTGTGGATGTCCCTGCAAGCAGGAGGTAAAAACTGATTGGCCAAACTCATGGAAAATTATATATAAAAAAACCAACAAACAACCAAAAAACCAACCAACCAACCAAAACATCAAAAAAAACCAAACCAAAAAAAAACCCCAAAAACCCACCAATGTGTGAACCACTCTGTTTCTGAGTTAGGAAGCTCCAGAAATCCATATGTAGGATTAGGACTGTGGTGGGGACAGGTGTGCCATCACCTGAGCTTCTCCTGGATGTGGCCTCAAAGGTTCAGGAGGGGATTGAGGACTGCCTTGGGAGGTACCAGAGCAGCAAGTCAAAAGAATTGCAGCTGGTATAGGAAAAGCCCTGGCACAGGAGGTACCAGAGCTGCTCACTGTGGGTCCTCCTGGCCAAAGGAAGTCAAGAGAATCATGGAATGATTTGGGATGGGAAGGATCATAAAGCCCATTTCATTCCACACCTTCCACTGTCCCAGCTTGCTGGGGACAAGCAAGCCCTGTCCAACCTGGCCTTGGACACTTCCAGGGGCAGCCACAGCTTCTCTGGCAACCTGTGCCAGGGCCTCCCCACCCTCATATTCAAAAACCTTTTCCTTGTATCCAACCTAAATTGACCCTCACTCTCTTCCTTCTTTTTTCTGACTCTCACAAAGTAAATCAATTAAATCTGCTCCAAAATAATCATGAGCTGCCCCCTTCTGCTCAGCACTCAGTCTACATCTCACCTTGCCAGCTCCTTCCCAGGCCCCCATGATGGACAACCTCCCTGATGCAGCTGCCAAGCTGTGGGAGAACGGGCTGGATTTCAGCAAGGACTTCTCCCAGTGTGTGGGACTCAGATTCTGACTGGTCTTTCCTGACCTTCTCCTCCGTTCTCTATTAAACCACCTCCACTGGGTATTTGTAGGCACATCAGGGTCCCTAGAGGGTTAACACCTCCTTGGTGTGTCTTGGAGCGACCAGGGAGTTCACTGCCCTCCTAGGACGGATCCAAGAGCTGCTTGGCCTGGGGTGGAGGACAGCATGTTCACAGCCACTCAAGAATTTTCCCTGGAGGACGATGGCATTGGGATATCGGGTGGAATTCCTCAGGCCTGTCAGCCCTCCAGCCAACCCCATAAACAATGTCACAGATAAGCAGCAGCTTCCCAATGAGAGCCCCAATGAGCTGCCTGCGTGTCTCTCTGCTGCCTGCGTGTCCAACTTCTGCATCCTGGTCTGGCCCAAAGAGAAGCAGGGAGAAGCCACCACTCTCCTGACCATTGCTGACCTTCTAGGCAGTGTTCTGTCCCAGGTCCTGGTTGGAGGGATGATCCTGGAGAGCCTCTGGCCATGCCAAAGCCCATGGTGGAGTGTGCAAATCTGGTGTGTTGGTCGTGGTGGGGAGGGAGGGAAGCTTTGGTGTGATAGAGATCAGGGAAACTTTTGTCTGGCAGTGGTGCAAAGGGAAGAGAAACCAGTCAAGGGCTCTGAAAAACACCAACATTCTCAAGCAGGATCTCAAATTTGAGGTCTGATTGTGGTTTGTGTGTCAGCAAGAGAAGGATAATGATTTAGAGCCTTGTTCTGGTCATTCACTGTCAAATTCATGTCCCCCAAACCTGCATCCCAACAATTAGGAGTATGGTCCTAGTGATGTCCCCAAAACTTTTCTCTAAGGTGCTGCACATCAGTAGGACTTTGACCAAAATTGCCCTTTATTCCCTCAAATACTGGAGATCTTCTCAGAGTAATCCTGGGAATTTGGACCACTGGTGGGAATCATTGATGTGAGGATGTTTATGAGGCATCAAATTTCCTGAAAAGTGTGGCTCTTGTGAATCACCTGAGTGAGTTCAGGCATCTGAGCAGGTCCTGGGGCTCCTCTTACAGTCAGTGGCTTAGAGGGCAGATTTTGTGGCGAGAGTGGAGTGATCCAACTCATCCTGAGAGCAAGTCACCGGGCAGATGGATCACAACAGGTTTCAGATGACTGGACTCAGACTCCTGGCTCACGGGCAACCACATCACAGGCGTCCAAGGTTATTCCTGATGGATTTCACCCTGAATGTCATGATCATCTGGTGGTCTGGTGCTCTCTGAGACGTTGCCAAAGCCTCCCATGCACCAGTTTCTCCCCTCTGCAGGACAGCACTTTGATCACGGGAAGAATTCCACCAGTGGAAGGTGAAGTGAAAAGCCACACAGGTTCATCTACACGGTTCCCTGACAGAAACTTCACAAGTAATTTCAAGAATTGTGAAGAGTGCTGATTTGCTTAGTGTGGTCCAGCCAGACCCCTCCAGATGAATTTGGTCCAGGAAACAATTTACCCCAGAGCCCATCCTCAAAAGAACATAAGGAATTGACTTTGCAGCCCCCCAACATTGCGCCAGCAGACTCTGCTCCCTTAACCACCTCCAGATGCCCTGGTGCCACATCACAGGGCATGGAATGCAAAGCTTCTGCTCCACACTGCAAATCCAGGCTGGTGGGCTGCCATGCAGCACCCCCTGCTTCGCCAGAGATCCTGAACTTCACAGGACAGGAATTATGTGGTAGGACCATTGGGGGCACTGCATGGAACACAAGACAGGATTTGGGCAAGATCCTATGAAGTATTTACTCTGCTCTCCTCTGCTCTACAGCTCCAGGGGCTTGAGATCATAAACTGTTGTGGGTTTTGTTTTTTTGTTGTTTTTTTTTTTTTTTTTTTTTTTTTTTTCTTTTTTCTTTTTCTTTTCTTTTTTTTTTTCCTGCTTGTAGTTTGATTCCCGAGCAAGTTGTAGCTGAACTTGTAATTTTCTGGATATTATTTGGGAGTGTGCTTTTGTGATATGATTAGACACAGGTGAGGGGGCCCAAAGAAGGTTCAATCATACAATCAGGGAATGGTTTGAGTTGGAAGTGGCCTGAAAGACCATTTAAGTTCCACCCTCTGCCATTAGCAGGGACACTTTCTATTATCCCAGGTTGCTCCAAGCCCTGTCCAGCCTGGCCTTGGACACTTCCAGGGATGGAGCATCCACCACTTCTCTGGGCAACCTGTGCCAGGGCCTCACCACCCTCAAAGGGAAGAATTTTTTCAATACCTTATTTAAACCTACTCTCTTCCAATGTGAATCCATCTCCCTTTTCCTGTCACTCCATGATTTTGTAAATTGCCTCTCTCCATCATTCTCATATGCTCCCTTCAGGTGCTGGATGGCCACAATTAGGTCACTCTAAAACCTTCTCTTTTCCAGGCTAAATAATCCAAATCCTCTAACATATCATCTTTCTTGGGGGGGCACTGACCCTTCATCCGGGGACTCACAGCCGAAATCATCATCAGCAAATCCCCAGAAGTTCATTTCATCCATTTCATCCTCCTTCCAAAGACCTGGATGTCCCATGCACAAAACTTTCTTGCCCTGCAAGGAATACAATACATTCCTCCTTTCATGAGGGATCTCTAAAGAAGAAAGTCATGTTTTAAACAAAGAAATNTTCTCATATGCTCCCTTCAGGTGCTGGATGGCCACAATTAGGTCACTCTAAAACCTTCTCTTTTCCAGGCTAAATAATCCAAATCCTCTAACATATCATCTTTCTTGGGGGGGCACTGACCCTTCATCCGGGGACTCACAGCCGAAATCATCATCAGCAAATCCCCAGAAGTTCATTTCATCCATTTCATCCTCCTTCCAAAGACCTGGATGTCCCATGCACAAAACCTTCTTGCCCTGCAAGGAATACAATACATTCCTCCTTTCATGAGGGATCTCTAAAGAAGAAAGTCATGTTTTAAACAAAGAAATAACTCAGGAATTGTGGCCTGCTACTGCAGAGGGGTTGATACCAAGGTCTGTAAGGAGAAGCTGTACCTGGAGCACACAGTAGATACCACCAAAAGGAGCCCTGAGTGGTGCATCTTGTCTGACTGGATTTCTCCAAGGTTTTCCTTACAGTTTTCCACAGTAGCCTGGAGAAACCGATGCACTTTGGTCTGGAAAAGTGATCTGTGCTGTGGGTGGGGAACTGGCAGGGCACACCCTGGGAAGGGTGGTAAAAAGCTTCTTCCCAAACAGGCAGCCTGTCACCAGTGGGATCAATATCATTACCAAGCCTGTTTAATATCTCCATAAGTGATCTGGATGATGGGATCAGGTGTATCCTGGTGAATTTTCCTGGTGATACCAAACAGAGTGAGGAAGTGGACACTTCAGGAGCAGAGGCCACCCCTGCAGGAAGTCTTGCATCAACATGAGCATCACCAGCAGAGATGAAGAAGGAATTGTGCCACTCTATTCATTGTGTTCAGTTTTGGTCCCCACCAGGCAGAAGAGATGGGCAGGCTGGAGAGGGTCCAGAGAGTGGCCAGGAATATGATCCAAGCACTGGGAAGCTGCCATGTGAGGAAAAGCTGAGAGAACTGAGCTTGCAAATTTCTTGAGAAAAGAAGGCTGAGGGGGAGGTTTTATCACTGCGCAGCTAAAAAGAAATTGTGACTCCCTTTTTACAAGGAGTCCCATGGAAAAGATGAGGGGTCATGGGTACAAGTCATTCCTGGGGATATTCCTATTGCACACAACTTTTCACCTTGACAACAATCTGACATTGGAATAATTTACCCAGGGAAGTGGTGGATTCCACTTTTAAGATTCAGCTGGACATGATGCTGGATCATCTTGTGTAGATTGTGCTTTTGCCAAGGAAAGTTGGACCAGATGGTCCTTCAGGTCCCTTTTAACCTGGTATTCTGGGATTCCATGAGTTTTTCCTGCTTCTTGATTTTTAACAGCTCTGTGGACTCTACTCAGGCAGGACTAGGCAGAGGAAATGGAGAGAAATTCTGAAACCAGGCCTGGGATATTGCAAACCAAACTCTGTAAAAAATCTTTTAAATGGTTAAGGCAATGCTTTCATGACAGAATCACACAATGGTTTGGGTTGGAAGGGACCTTGAAGACCATCTAATTCCAACCCATACCCTTAAATCATGCTGCCCATTAACTCACTTCAACAGTGCCCTGGAATAGCCTTTTTAGCTGCTTGGTTCACCCTCCAAGAAGAAGGCCTTGGCAGCAGATTCAGGACAGAGATAGTGCTGAATTAAGCATGGTCAACAGGAAGATGGACTTTGAAATTAATCACAAAATTAAAAGGAAGACAAAGATGTAGGCGTTTGACATCTGACTTTTAGTACAGACTCCCTCAAAGGTAATATTTTTGCAGTGTTCCTTATGCTTGGGAAAGATATATGTGTGTCCAACTGCCTGTCCCTTGATTCACAAATAATAGCCTCCAGCCCCAGAGGGAACCTTAAAACAAATCTCAGAATCATGAGACTCAGCAAAAGGACATAAATAAAATTAGGAAAAAAAAAAAAAAAGACAAGATTGACCAGTCTGGCAAATCCAAAGGGAGACATCAGGAAGGTTCTTATTTACCAGATGCAAATGAAGAAAAAAACAAGTCTCCTGAGAGAAGGAGAAAGTCAGGGCAACCGAGCTGCATGTCAAGGGCCCTTGTCCTGCTGTCTGAGCAGGAAGGAGACTGGAATCCATGTGCTGATGTTGGAGCGAGCACGGCTGAGATCCGTGCCGGGATGGTTCACCAGAGGAAACACGCTCGGGGCAGCCTTTAAAAAGAAAATTTCCATCTGGCTCAGGATCTGAACGAACACAATGGCCTTGTGGGGTTGCTAAGCTCCCTCCAGGGCAGTGCAGAGCTCGCTCAGAGAGGAGCATTCCCAGGGCTCTCCGTTCTCCAAACTGGAGCATCCTGAGCTCGTGCTGTGCCCGAGCCTGGGAATCTCTTCCCTGAGCACACCTCGGGGGAGCACAGCCAGGATGACCAGCTCAGGGAAGGAAAACATTTACAGACAGCCTGACTTGCTGCCATCTCAGCAGGAATAAACTGTAGGTAGAATGTCTCATGGGCAAAAATCCAACCACAGGCATTGATTTTACAGGGGCATTGATAAGATGAGGGGAAATGTTCTTGAACTGAAAGAGGAGGGATTTAGATGAGTTACCAGGAAGAAATTCTTTGCTCAGAAGGTGAGGAGGCTCTGGAACCACTTGCTCAGAGAAGCTGTGGCTGCTCCTTCCCTGGAAGTGTCCAAGGCCAGGTTGGATAGGGCTTGGAGCAACCTGGGATAGTGGAAGGTGTTCCTGCCCATGGCCAGGACTAGAATGAGATATTTCAGGTCTCTTCCAACCCATCCCATTCCATGATTCTATGTTGTTAAACTGTTTTGCTGGCTGGCTCCCTTATACTCTAGTTTTCTATGAACCATTTACCAGGCCTTCATGGACTGTCAAGATCTGGAGAGCAGATTACTCTCCAGTAATTACTGTTCCAGACACTCCTTGCATTTACTGACAGTGGTACTTCGTGGCGAGCCCTCCAGTTGCCCTCTGCTGTTCAACTCCTTTTAACACCTTTCTTAAACTTCCCTTTGCAAGGAACTGTTGTTCTTTGGTGCCTTCTGCAAACACAAGTCTGGCTTCCACTCACCTCCAAGAAAAAATGTCCCTTTTCTACCAAGCTGCCTCCTCCACTCTGCTCAGAAACATTGGGAATGTGTATTTTTTTCCCAAATGAAAAGGTAAACTTGGGAAATCCTGTAGAAAAGGAATGGAGGGCAATGATTCTCAAGCAAGCCATCCAAGTCTTGCAAAAACCACTGTGTTTGCTGGGTCAGGCCCAAGACTACTCTTTGTTTTTCCAACTCAGAAGTTCTTTTCTCTGCACTTGGTTTTCTAAGAATGTGAACTCACCCGCCCCGTCCTGTTTACAAGCTCGTAAATATGTAGATCAGATTTGGCTGCAGGGTAGGCCTTGGAAGGGCTGAATCCTGCTGGGAACACATGGCATATTCTGTACAGCGAGGCCAGATCTGCGCTGCACAGCGGAAAAAGGCAATTTTTCATTGGGACCAACCCAACTCAGGGAAAAAAAATTTGTACCCAGAGCGAAACGCAAAAATCCCGAGTTCAATCTGAAGCTCAGGGTGAGCAGAACTCACCTGGGGCCAGGTGACCAACACAGGTGACACCACTGGTCTGGGAGGATCCTACAGGGAGCCACTGGGGAGGCTGATGGCTGGGAATGCTGGGGAGAACTCGCCAGCATCGGGATGTCAGCGTTGGGAAAACACAGCGCCGAGAGGAAGTGTGGGAGCTTCCTCGGCGCGTTTGCACCGTGCCAGGCCCGAGGGCTTTTCTGTTTGTATCAGAACTGGGCAGACAGGACGTCACTGGCCCTGGAGCCTGGCGCTGTGTCCCCTGCCGCCACTGCCAGCTCTGATGGATGCTGGACAGCGTCCTCCAGAGCGCCGCACCGCCACACCCGGTGCCGCGGCGTCACGGAGGAAAGGGTGGGAGGGAAAAAAAGGACGGGGGAGGTGAATATTTTGGGCTCTGATGAAAAATTGTGCCTGGTTTCGCAGGCTCAGGAGGGGTTATTCAAGACCAGCCAGCCAGCTTCTTATTTCTTTTCAAGCTTTGGAGGGGAAAATCCTCCAACGCCTGCCCTGTTTCCGCACTCGCCTCCAAGGCACAGCCCTTTTGGCTTTGGCTTGCATGGAAAAATCCATGGTTTCTCATCACTCACTTTCTCTTTCTTTATGTTTCTTTCCTGTGATAAGAAGGGAAACTTAAAACCCCAAACCATATTTCCGTCTTTTCCCCCAACCCGGAAATATCCAGGGGAGATAGCAAAGAGTTGATCTGTCTCTCCCCAGCCCTGAAAGACATTTTTCAGCTGATATGAAGCTCTAAACACATTGCACTTCAAAAAGAGACCTTTCCCCCACCCCATCCCCCCCAGAAAACAATGGGTCAGTGGAACTGAGCTCCAAAAATATATCAGGAGTGGTGAGATAACAACATCCTCATCACTCCCAACAGTTCCTGAAACCCTTAACTTGAAGGGATAAATTCTCCTGTTAAATGCTGCATTGATTGCCTGTGAAGGACCCCTCTTCCTCAGTCCTTTCCCTCATCTCCACAGGGAAGGTCACGTCTGTCCGACGTGACCACAGAATGGTGGAATGGTTTGAGTTTAAAGGAACCTTAAAGATCATCTCATTCCGACCCCTGCCGTGGGCAGGGATGCCATCACTAGAGGAGATTGCTCTTATCTGCTTATTCAGCAGTGATGCACTTAAGCCACATATTTTCACACAAGAGGCAAAAATTGGCTGCCTGGTCATCTTATCCATAGAGCTGAGCCTGGGACAAGCACAGAGACCCTGCTGGGAAGGACCAAGAAATGTGGGAACGGACCAACCATCACATCACAGTGGTTTTGTACCAGCTTTATAGCCACAGGGAGTTTTAAGGAGGCATTTCAGGAGAGAGAATGCAAAAACCATGCTGCATTTGCCTGGTTTAAATGCCTGCACAGGGCAATGGGATCTCTGCTGAGGAGAGAAGAGTGTCTCAAAGTGTCTCATTATGGTAATGAGGCTCTCTCTCCACTGACATGCTTCCTGCTCCATCTCAGCCCTATCCCTATTTATTTTTTCATTTCTGAACTTGAAGGGAAAGTATGAAGATTTGCATTCCATTTTCGTGGCACTTTGAGTATTGCCCATGAGATTCTGTCTGCCCGTCTTCCACCTTTCTGTTGGATAAACAAATCTCTTTGCTCCCATGCTCTTCACTCACAGCTCAGAAATATCAGACATGGCACATGGAGTACTCTCCCTGCCTTGAGATGGCCTTGATTCCTAATTAGCTCTTGGAGATGCAAATTTTGCATGTTTACTTCTCATTCCAGGGAAGTGACTCTAGGTAGGCTTTCAAATTCTCCTTGAGAAAGTGCTGCTTTTGTGGCAAGAGAGGAATCATCCCAGGAAATTATTATCCTCTCCTTTTTCCATCATCACCGACTAGCTCCTGACTTGCCACCTCCCTCTTCAGTGACTTTGATGTGTTCTTATTTCAAGGGAACAAAAAACCCCATGCCATATATGACTGGCTCTGCTTGTGCACTTCCACCAGCAGTGTTGTCTAAAACCTGGGGGGATTCTGGGGGACACTGGGGGGGTCTGTGGGGGTCCCAGTGGGTCCCCAGGGTGTCTTGGTCAGAAGATCTTCGAGCAGAGTTGTTCAGTCCCCTCTCTGTGCGATGAATTTAAGGCTGGGTAAGGAGACTTGATTCTTGCTGTGAGGCAGGACTGAGCTTGCCTTCAATAAATATCACCTAAAAATTTCTTCCAGATATCCAAAACACTGAAAAGAGCAAATTCCCTGGGTGCTGAAGCCATCTGCCTCAGACAACACCACTGACCTGCTTCTTTGATATTATCAACCTGTTCGTAATTAAATATCCTGTACTATTGGGTGAAGCTGAGCCATGTGATGATCCCTAGCATGAAGGTTGTGGCACAGATTTTAAAGATTATTACACACTGAACTCTCATTAAACTCATGGGCATTAAGCATGAAAATATCTTCTGAACATAAGAGTTCCCAGCATCAACCCCAGTTCTGCATATATTAGCAATAATGTCAGTTCTGGATCAGTATTTGTGCTCACCCTGAACAGTAGCACGTGGGAATACATGGGTTAAATGATTCATTGGAAGAATGTTTTTCCTTCCAGGAACAAGCTGATGATTTGCTCTTACAGTCACCTCCCTCACAGAATGGCTGTCAGTTGGCAAAAAGACAGGTGTGATTCACCTAGGAGCAACGTGCCACTGAGAATTTATAATAATAACTCATGCTCAGATCATAAAATGCCAAGAATGGGAGCAGGTGAACTGGACCAAGAGAGACTGAAAAATGGAGGTTACTCACATGGAAAATCATGTCCCTTTTCTGTGCCCACAGAGCAGAAAAGAAGCCAAGCAGACAGAAAATGCTCTGGGGAGCTCTACAAGGCAATACAAAGGTCTGGAAAACTTGACTTAAACCGTAAGATTAAAGGGTCTTGATGTATTTGCATTACCCAGGAGAAACTGAAGTGATTTGCTCACACTTCATGGTGAAATACAGGAGCAGCTGTTTCTGACGGCAAACGTAATCTAGCCAAGAATGGTAGAAAAATTTAATGGCTTGAAGTTTTAGCTAGATAAATTTACTCTGGGAAGAAAGCAGTCATTTGTAATGGCAAGGGTATAAAACAATTGGGAAAAGCATAACTGGAGGCAGGGATTCTTTGTTATTTGCAGTCCTGAGTTAAAGCTGAGCGACTCTTCAGGGAGAAAACTTTTCTTTGAGTTACGGTGGAGTAGAAAAAATTATTGAATGAGGTGGTCAGGATTGCAGGTGTCTATGAATCACTGCAGGCAGTCAGAGCAGCCCCTCCAAACCTTGAAACTCCATCCCAAAACGTGGTGGGTCTTGAATATAAAAGAGTTGTAAAAATTATCCTGACACAGAGAACTTCAGACGTGATAAGGGCAAGAACTATTTAAGAAACTGTTTGTCTTCTCCAGAAACTGCTTTAATTAGGAACAGCAGTGACCTTTATTCCCTGCTGTAAGATCTTTCCCGGTGTTCCACACGTGTGCTGTGATGTCTGCATTTCTATGCATTTGATTGCACTTGGAGGCACTGACAGTGAGTCAAGCGGCTGTGTCAGGGGGTTTAATTTGAGCATAATGAAGGTTTTGCTTGTTGGGGATCGTGTCAGCATTTAATTAATTACAATGAACGACACTGTTGAGAGCAGTTAGTCCCTCCGTGCTCTCACATCCAGAGTTAATACCCTTTGGTGCGCCAATAATCACCCAGAGCAAACAAAGCTGGGAGGAAACAAGCGCTGCAGAGACATTTCTGGGCCCTTCCTCACAAAGAAAGCTGCTGCCACTTGCTGACACAGGTGTCAAGGTCTGCAAGGACCTTGTGAATGCCGTGAGCAGAGCCCTGAGCCAGCTGTGAGATTCATTCATATGAGCGAATGTTGTCTCACAGCAACATGTGGTGAGAATGTTGCTGTCCCAGCAACATTAAAGTTCCAATTTTTGTGCTGCTGAGGAAATCAGTGTGTGACATTCAGGGTACTGGGTATCTGGAAGAAATTCCTCTCTTTATTGGTGGTGAGACCCCAGCACAGATTTCCCAGAGAAGCTGTGGCTGCCCCAGGATCCCTGGAAGTGTCCAAGGCCAGGCTGGATGGGGCTTGGAGCAATCTGGGATGCTGGAAGGTGTCCCTGCCCAAGGCAGGGGGTTGAACTGGATGATGTTTGGGGTTCTTTCCAACCCAAACCGTTCTGTGGTGATTCTGTGAGATGCTAAAATTGTCCTGTAGCTGTGGGGACAGCTGTGGGGAGCAGCCTGGGCTGTCCTCTTGGTGTTGGATATCTGACTGCTGATACAGCCTTGTATCTGTGTGACACGCAGCCTACCTGGGAGTGGTTCTAAGCACCCTCCAAGGAGCTGGAAAAGAGGATGTATAAATGGAAAACATCATGAAAAAGAGCTTTGCTATTAACATGCCTCTCTCCTGATGTGTGAGCTTTCTCCTCTCAATCCAGCAGAATATGGATAACCAAGATCAAGAGAAGTAAAAACCCTCAACCAACCAAAAGGTTTATTATAAATAAACATCTCCCTTCTCCTTCTCACACATAATGCTTTCTCTGGGGATGTTGGTTGAAGATTCCCATCAAAATATTCTCTGTTCCCTGTCAGGCCAAGGAAACAGCACCTGCCAGTGACTCTCTCCTGTGCTTTCCTCCCTGTGATGACATCTCATTCTTCAGGGACAGGTGCCAAAGGGCACAAGCTCATCCCTGGCCATGCCCCAAACAGACATGGCCTTATCCATGCATAGGGAAAAACATGGACAAATGAAAGGCTGGCATGTCAGTCCTGACCTGGTAAAGAAATGGGAATGTCAGCTCAGAGTCCTTCCTTGATAACAGCACATCCATTTGAAACAGGAGTAGGCTCCAGGGATCTCAGTGATCATTCTCAGAGAGTTGGAAGGGTGAGGGTGTTGGAAGGATGAAAGGTGTGTGCTGTGTGTATGGGAGTCTGGGATAAAGAAAGTCACTTATGAGGCTGGGGAAATGGGGCTGTTGGGAAAGAGGAGGCAGCAAAGGCTGAAGTATTAATCAGGAATTGGATTTTGGGTGAATTTATGTCACACACTCTATACTTGCACTGCTGTAGGATGGAAAAGCTTTTCCCTCAGTGATAACCCATTCAGAACTGACTTGTAGTGATGCAGATTCCGCCTGGATTACACGAAGCAGCAAAAGCAGATTTGCACACTGCAATCAGTTTCACAACATCACGACAGCCAGAAATTCCCATGTAACAGAAATACTCCACCACATGCTCATGTCATAGATCTATTTCCTCTGACCTGAGGTCAAGGGAGGGACAAGATCATCTTTTAAGACAGTTCCCACCCCCAATCATCTACAATTCCACAAAGCCAGTGGCCCAAATCCCCGTGATTTTAATATGACGAGATGGAATTGTTAAGACTTGGTTCTTTTGCAGAATGTCCATGCTCAGAAGCAGAGCTACCTGGAAATCCAGATGCATGGTTTGGGGGGAATTTCGGTGTTTGATATTTGTTTTCTTTCAAAAAAACCCAAAAAACCCCAAAACTAAACCAAAACAAAACAACAACAACAAAAAACAAACAAACAAAAACCCCTCACAAAAACAAAACAAAAAAAAACCCCAACAAAACAACCCAGCAAAAATAAAAAATCGATGAAAATTTCTGAGGAACAATGAAATTTTTTTTAGAAAATGAATTCATAGAAGCTCCAGTGCACACTGTTGTCTAAAAGCGATTCCTGAGAACCTGACAACTACCAGCTGACATGGATACACTTATTAATGCATGGAGAAAACCATGGCAACAGTCAACCACCACTGGATGGATCTGCATTGTGGGACAGCCGGCTCTCTCCTCTTTCCCAGGCTTCCATAGCCACAGAGTGCAGAAAATGCAAAGTCCTCGGCTAAATACTTTCCCTGGGCTTTCCCTGGACTGAGCCACACAGGAGTTCAGGCAATGGAAACCCTGCAATCCTTGGAATTCATCAATCTGACTATCTGGAGTGTCCTGAAGTCCTCCAAATTAACATACTTGTAGCAGGAAGCCTTGAAGCATGAGAAAATCTTTTCTGGAGCCAGGATGCTCAGGGCTTCCAGGTTACTGGCGTTGGATCCAGGAGTCAATCCCGGGTTAGCCCGGAGCTGCCAAGGTTTCACTCTGATGGCTGCATGGTAAGAAAGCCATGGAAACTTGGCATGGAAGAGCTGCCCTGGAGCTACGAGGAGTGATTGAAGTGGAGGCTGTTAAACCTGGGACGTTTCCGCTTGGTTTTTCCAACTGGCGTTTCCCAACCAAATCCTCCTTCACTGGCCAGCATCCAGACCAGCTACTCAGGAATCTCGTAAATTCTGCATAAATGTTTCACTTACTTTGGGCCACTGCACCCAGGAGAACGGCAAGTGCTTTGCAGGTGTGCAGGAGGCTGAGTCCGTGCCCCAAATGTTACAACAAGATCAAATGTGACCAGTTTGCATTTATTCCTGACTGTGGAATGACAGTGGGGAGCACTGGACCTTCTGGAGTAACTCATCGATGAAGGAGAAAGGGAGAGGTTGCACAGATGGATCTGTTCTCCATTCCCACTTTAACCTCTGCTTAATGGTTTTCTTTTCTTTTTTCTCGCTCCTTCCTCACATATATAACGCATCATTTCCCAGCAGTTTAATGCAAGAGATGCAATCAATCACCTGCAGGCAGCTAAACTGCCAATTTTGGAGCTGGAATAGCCATTTCCAGGGCTTGAAAATGCAAATAGAGGCAGGTTTGTGCTTTGCAGCAGTGTGGATGCCACCAGACATTTCAGCCCTGCAGTCCTGGCTGCTGGAAAAGCCAACACCTCCCTCCCCAGCCAGGCTGGATGGGGCACCAAGTTAGCTGCTGATTTGGAAGAATAGAAATGCAGCAAGCAATGGCAAATTGAGTCTCTTATTCTTTTGAACATTATTATTATTATTTATTATTGCTATAAAAATATTATTATTTTGAATATTCTTATTTCTTCAACCTTCTGTTGAAAGAAAATTCTTCCAGTTATTGGAAATGGTCGAATCATGCCTTGAAAAATGGACACTTCCAGGGATGGGGCAGCCACAGCTTCTCTGGGCCACCTTTGCCAGTGCCTCACCACCCTCACTGTAAAAATTTTTGCCCTCAAATCCAATCTCAGCCTACTCTCTTTTAGTTTAAAACTGTTGCCCCTTTTCCTGTCATTACAGGCCCTGGTAAAGAGCCTCTCTCCATATTGCTTAAAATCCCCCTTTAGGCTCTGGAAGGGGCTCTGAGCTCTCCCTGGAGTTCTCTCTTCTCCAGGAGAACATTCCCAGCTCTCCCAGCCTGGCTGCAGAGCAGAGGGGCTCCAGCCCTTGGAGCAGCTCCGTGGCCTCCTCTGGATTCTCTCCAGCAGCTCCACGTCCTTCTGCTGTTGGCCCCGGGGCTGGAGCAGCTCTGCAGGTGGGGTCTCACCTGAGCAGGGCACAGGGGCAGAATCCCCCCTCTCCTGCTGCCCACGCTGGGGGATCAGCCCAGGATGCCGTCGGCTTTCCAGGCTGTGGACACACATTGCTGGGTCATGTCCAGCTGTTCATCCACCAGCACCCCAAGGGCTGCTCTCCCTTCATCCCCGAGCCTGTACTGACATCCTGCCCTCTCCTTGCACTGGGCTACACAAACAAGATGAAGAAGTTGGGTGACATAAAATATTCCCCTGTGCGACAAATCAATCCAGAGTCCACTGATGGACTCTGCCCTCAGGGAAGGAAGAGGGGTTGGACCAGCTCGGAGATTGCTCCCTGGAGGAGACCCTGGGGTGAAGGTGGTCTCTGCCCTCCTCACACCCTGGAACATCCACGATCCTTTGTTCGTTCTTTTTGACCTCCTTGTGGGATAAAGAGGCCTGCTATCAATTAGGCCTGTGAGACAGCTGGTTATAATCTCCTCTTTGATGTCCTGGCACTGAGAAATCCCTGGATGCTCCCACTGCGAGAGAGGAAGCAGCCCGAGTCACAGGCTGGCCCCGCAGACCGTCAGCCTGGGAATCTCCCAGGTCATGAACCTGCCCTTGTTCCTGCTCTCCTGGGGCACTGCTGTCCCAGCTCTGGCCAACTTGAGGAGGTTTGGGTGATACCATCCATGCCCAGAGCACCAGAGAAGGATTTGGAAGTAACACTGGGAGGGATTTGTCCCTGTGCCTGATCCTGACCCGGTGCCATAAATTTATTGGTTGCCTCTTTCATTCACATATTGGAGGAGACAAAAACAAATTTTCATGCGGAGAAAACTCATCAAATTATTTTTGCCAAAGCAGATGAGCGAGAAAGAAAGAATTCGGAAAACAAAGGCGAAGTTTCAATATTGAATCTTTTCTAAGCAAAACTTTTCTTTTGGGGCAGGGAGGAACACACATGTCAAAGTACTTTATATTAAAATTTGCTTACATTTAAGTTTACAAACCAAACCTAATCAAAACTCAAAAGGGAATAGGACATTATGGGTCATTTTGAAAAAGAGAGTTTAATTTTCTTTTGGCCCAACTCTTCCCTCATCAGATTCTATATCTATTGATAAAGGACCATTATCAGCCTCCTGGATCTTTCCTGGCTGCTTCCACATCCTCATTATCCAACATTTCATTGAAAACATACACATTTTAATGCTTGATATTCTTCTGTGCATCTGCTGTGCAGCACTTGTGGTAGCCCCACAACCTAATGGTGCCCAGAGGTCAACGATTCGCACAGTTAAACTCACAAAAACAAGGCAGTGAAGTCTTTGGAGAGAGGAATCACCATTTTACAACAGGAATTCCAGCTCCTACACACATGCTCCTGGATGCCACTGCAGTCCAAAGAGATTTTATTAGCAGGAATAACAAATAACGAATTGTTCCCAAATGATCACATTCTTTGTCGTTTTGCTGTTTGTTTGGGTTGTTTATTTTTTTTTTCCTGTTTGTTAATGGCAATAAACAGCTAAATTTGCTTTTCATTTGCAGGCCTTTTCTGAGTGGTTTTGCAGACATTCCCAAATTTAATGGAAACATCTGCCTAGTGGATGGGTTTTACTTCGTGCCAGCATTTGGGGGAATGGATGGCTTGGCCCTGATATCAGCCTTGGTGATTTCTGCTGAATTCTGCAGGGCCCAAACTCCAGTTTACCTGTCAAAACCTGCCGCAGTGTTTCTGTTTCCTGCAGGGAATGAAATGGAGCAACAAGCAGTAAGGATAACTAAGGAGAGGATGAAAACAAGGGAAAAATTGCTAGTGCTGAAACTTTTCTGAGTGACCAGCCTAGCACCAGCAGAACTGGGACAAAAAAGACATTCAGAGTGGGGTGGAGACCAACAGCCACTCAAGGAGGAAGGATTTAACCTTGAGAAGAAAGAAAACAATCTCTAGGTACAAAGATCTCTACAGGTGCCAGGTTGACCATAGTGGTGACCCCAATGCAGACACCTAAATTCAGTGTCTTGCTTTGCAGAGCCCTTAAAAGTGCCCACAGCATTGCCTGGGTGCCTGCCAGACCCTGAAGAGGATTTCCTCACCTACAGCTTGTTACCCCGATTTCAGCCTTCTGATTTGTTCTCGTTTCTGTAACAGGAGTTTTCACACTTTCAAGTACCAACAAATGGTTTGTTTTCATATTTTCATGGAGGAGGAGAGAGCTGACAGACTGTTGGTCTGACCAGTGTGTTGGAGGGGTGGCAGCTTCACCCTCCAATCCACTGTCACCTTTAGAATTCTATAAAATGTCAAAGATGTAAATAAAGTTCCTTCTTTTCCAGCACGACTCAGCGTGTGGGTGCAGCTCTTTCCTGTCTCCCATTCCCACAACAGCTGGCTCAGTCCCTTTGTCTCTTCACATGCAAAGTGATTTCTTGTGGACTCTGACACCTTTTTAAAAGGTGTGTGGTAGAGCTGCCTCCTCGATGGTGCAGTTTGGAATAAAATAAAGGTTCCTTAGTCCCCTACGAACCTGAAACGCAGTCACTCCTGGGCTGGAGAAGAGTGAGAGGAAGGTGTTTAGAAATGTCAAGAAATAAATAGGGAGACAGAAAAATGGACTTTCCCAGACCATTTTGCTGAGGTGGTTGACCCTGGTCCCCATGGTGACCATCAGGCAGTGTTGGAGGGGGAGGATGACTCACATCTGGCAGGGGAGGAGCATTTCTTCATCCACATTTCAGCACTGCCAGATGGAGACCTCGGGGCTTTGAGGTATGACTCCTCCAGTGACCTGGGGAGATGTTTCCAGCTGAGTTTGGAAGAAGGATCCTATGGAAAATCCCTTATGGAACAAAACAGCAGTGAAAAAGGTGGGCTTATGAAATTAACCCTGTGGTACAACCCCGAGCACGAGCTGGGGCATGGCAGGGAGCAACCATTTATTTTTTAGACACTTTTCATTGGAGATCTCTGTGGCATGAGCCAGAATTGTCCAAACCCAGTGCCAGCTTGACAGGCAGAGCACCAAACTGCATGGCCTGGACAGAGGCAGCCACAGGGGACATCCACCAACATAGTCCAGGTGGTTCTCTTCTCCATCTCTTCTCCAGGTGGGAAGTGTGATCTGTCAGGACCACTGCTAACAGGGACATCAGGGTTATTACCACACAGAACTGCTTGCTCTATCACCCATTTTTCTGCTGTATCTTCAAGAGTTTGAGTGTAAAGTACAAGGCTGGTCTCCCAAAGCACCCAAACCACCCGTGACCTAACAGGAAGTAAATCCAGATGGATCCGTGGGGGAATACGGATGGTAAAGCCAGGAGCAATTAATTAGGTGGAATGGATTATTCAACAAGAAGAGGCTACAGGGGGAGAAGGCCTCTAAGAATCTAATTACTTAAGGAAGATGACACGGACACAAAACTAATGAATTTGCAAGGAGACACGGATGTGTTCCCACTGCAAACAAGAAAATTTCCAAGAACTGGATGCAGTATGATTCAGAATGGCCTCTCCCAAGGCACAGCAGCAGAGGTTCAGGGACTGGGACACACATGAAGCCCAAGTGTTTTTGAATGGAATCACGACTGATCCATGGGGATCTCTGCAGTGGCAGTCAATCTTTTCTCCAAATGTGACAACTGCCCATGGTATCTGCCACCAGAGCCACAGAGGGATCCAGCCAGGAGGAGAAAAGGGAGAAGAAGATGAAGAGGTACAAAGGAAGAAGGCACCTGAGGGGTTGCCAATGCACTCGGTGGGACGGCAGACGTGATCATATTTCTGCGGTGTTGCTCTCCAATGGCTGATCTGAATTCTGCTGTGAGTCACCCAGCTCTGCTTTCAGCTTGGTTTTGGAGCAAATTATTTTTGTTCCATACATTAGGCTGTTAATTTAATCACCTGTGGTTTCTCTGAGTGCATGATGAGGGGTGTGCAGCGAGAGTACACAGGGAAGGAACAGACCTTTTCCAGCTGAACTTGTGGAATTCATCCTGACAGGCTGATGGCCCCATTTAATGTAAACACTCTCCACTCAGCCCCCTTCCCTCCCTGCCTTTGACTCAAGCAGCCACAGACACTGGGAAAGTTCTGTTTTGAATGTAAATACTTTCCCTTGCCCTGTCCTTGCAGCAGGAAAACGAAACCGCCCACGTCCTCATTCCCCCGACCTTTGGGGGAAGTTCATGGATCCTTCCTGTAGGAGAGCAGCAGCCATGCTGCCCACTGGGGTCGTTAAGGGATGCTAATGAATCCCAGGAAGAGTCTGAGCATCACATGTGTTATAAAATCATGGAATTGCAGAGTGGTTTGGGTTGGAGGGACCTTAAGATCGTCCAGCTCCAACCCCCTGCCATGGACACCATCCAACCTGGCCTTGTGCGTTCCTAGTTCTCACATCTCAGCATTAGCAGGTGGGCAAACACCTAAAGCTGTGATGGGACAGGCTTTGTGTGCACCACTGCCCTGTCTAACACCTTGCTGCCACTACCTGTCCCAAATGGAGAGGCCAAACTGGCAGACAAATCCACATTTTCCAACTACTGAGGAAGTCAGTGGGGTCCTGCTTTCCTGGAGCACAGGCCAAGTGATGGAGACTGCAGAAGGAACGGTCAGGTCAGACCAGTAAAATCACACAAACTTTTCTTCTCCATCTCTGCCTGTCAGCAAAAATTAAGCCCTTCCTTCAGAGACTTTCATACATATTTCCTACTATTCCTGTGCTGAAGCAAAGGTGTGCCCTTCAATGCTTGGCAGCAATGTGAAGGAAGCCAGGCTGGCTCCTCTCAGGCCATCTGAGCAGGCAGCAGTGACCTCTTTATTTTCATTTTCAGGACACAGCTTCGGAATCTGCCTGTGGAAAGGTGCATCTGAAGGAAAGGCGTTGACATGCCAAGGTACCAAGCTGCAGGGCTCATCCTAAACTCCAGTTTATGGGATAGAGAATGAAACATCAGTGGGGGAGGTTACTGGATGTATTTCACATGAGGATGTCTGCTTTTCTTTTTAATTTCTTGGAAAAGCAATCCAGGGTGCAATCCAGGTCATCTGAAAGCAGACACTGAGGTTGCCTATGTGTCTTGTACCACTGGAGATAAATGCTCTGGATGTCCTTCTAGAAGAGCTTGGGGCTTCTCTAGGTCATTTTGCAACCAAAACCTCACACGGTTTCCTCATCTCCATTAGGGATGGCACCAGGTGTATTTGAGGGCAGTAAATTGCAATCCAAGCCTGGTGTGCAGTCAAGGCTCTGTAGGCATCGACAATAATGGGAGATGAGATATCCACCAGTTCACAGACAACACAGAAATCACCTGTGAGTCTGGTCCCAATTTCTTTGTTGACCTGCACACCAGAAATGATTATATTCCTAGACTATCAGAGCCATGGATGAGAAGGGAAGCACTGATTAAAGAGGGGTTCAGGGAAGGGGACTCCGGGAGGGAGAGTGGTGGCAAGGGAGGTGATGAGATGCAATGGAAATTGTTCCCTTCTCCTGGGTGGCTTTCCCAGGAGAGCAGAAGCTCTCTGCCAGTATCTGCACCACTCCTTTGCCTAAATGCTGGCAGAACTGCAGTCTGCCTGCATGCAGATACTACGGGGTGCTCTCCTGCCTCCCACATCCATCTGGATCCACTGGCTTGAGCTGCTCCAGTCTAGAAATAACACTACTGTTTGAACAGCCCCTGACACAGAAGAGGCTGAGGCACGTGACTAATGGGCTTGTGCATCATGAAGGATGGATCAGTCTGCAAAGAGCTCAAGAGTGCTGCAACTGTGTGGTGTCACTGGAAGTGAAGCACAGCATGATTTAATCCCAAATAATCCGGCTTTTCCAAGGCAGAAGAAAGGGAGAGATGCAGTATTTGGAAAATCCTGAGTTTTGCTTCTTCTTTCTCTTTCTCATTACTGAGAAGGAGATGAGACCCTGGCACAGGGTGCCCAGAGAAGCTGTGGCTGCTCCTGGATCCCTGGAAGTGTCCAAGGACAGATTGGATGGGGCTTGGAGCAACCTGGGCTAGTGCAAGGTGTCCCTGCCCATGGCAGGGGGTGGAATTGGATAGTATTTGGGATCCAACCCAAACCATTCTGTAATTCCATGATAATCTCTGAGTGAGGAATGCACAGAAAACAAACCCTGTGATGTAAAGTCACTCTGCTTTGTTTCCCCAAATCCCCACAAGCCCGTGGCTGGCTGCCAGCTGGACTTCACACTGCATCCTCACAGCTTTCCAGATAATTCCTATGGAAGGAACTCTGGGAACAGAAAGAGCCCATGGCTGGAAAACTTTTCTGGTGCAGTTTGGCAAGTGTCTCTGAGAGAACTTGGCTTCAAAGGCTGAGGTTCAAAAGCTGGAAGCTGCTCTGAACCCAAGTCCTCTGTTCTCAAACCAGAACAAGGGGCAGCTGATGGTGCACCACTGCTGTGTTTTCTGTGTGCCCCATGCCCTTCCAAATTGCATTTTTGAGAACACAGCTGGGGAGGGAATATAGGTGTCAGGTCCCCTGCCGGGCACTCAGGTGAGAGGGCAAGAAATAACACCATTCCCAGCTTCATCAGGTGGCCCTGGGGCTCAAAGCCGAGCTGCTGGATTTTGGGGTCAGTGCCCTCCGTGCTCTCTGTCATTACTCATGAGCTGTTTCTCAGTGATTTGTGGAGCTACTCTGAGGAAACTTGAGCTGGAAAACAGCCAAGGATGAGGTATGACACAAGCCCCCTGTGCTGGTGAAATCCTCCCCTCAGCAATGCCTAGCTCCACATCATCCTCCTGCTGCAGGGGAGATTCCTGTCCCTTTCCTTGTCCTGCTGCCCTAACCCTGTCTTGCCTCACTGCGACAAAGATACCCCCATTCCTCACTGTCTCTGTGCTGCAAACCATCAATTTTAGGCTGAGGATATGAATTTCCCTAATTCCAAACAAGTTTCTTTTTATCTTTTCCCCACCTAAATGCTTTCACCAAGGTCCTGCTCCCGTCTCCTGGGCTGAGCTCTGGCATAGCCCTTCCAGCAAAGTCTGGGGCCAGATTCTTGTGCAGTGGGGGCTGTTCCCTGCTCAATGTTTGCATAATTGATCCTTTAACTGGAGATCTCTTGCAGGGCTGCCTTATGGCTATTTTCTTTTCCTGTCGTGGACATTTTTTTGGAAGGTTTGCAGCTTTTTTCTTGGGTTTCTCAGCACTTGCAGTCTTGCATTGCAAGAGCCCTGCAGGGGAATACAGCCAGGAGTTCTCTAATTCAGGAGATCAGACAGGGAAACCCCTGTGATTTGCTCCAGCCTCTGACTCACTGGGGGAAGTACAGATCCCATTAACCATGACAAATAAACCCCTGGACACAAGAGGAGCAAGTTTGATTCCAGGTCCTGAAACCAAGTGGCACCAACAATCCCATGTTCCTACAGCTCCAGGCACACTTCTTGGGCAGATTTGTGCTGGAAAGAGCTGTCTGGGGCCAGTTCTGTATTCCCTATCTCCTGCTGATCTTCCTTAACTAAATGCCATCAATTTGCTCACTGTGAACAATGGGAAAGGTGGCTTGGACTTGGCCGGTGAAGGGATTTCTCCCAGCAGGAATCCCTTGTAAATGTTCCTTTTTTAATTTTTTTTTCCCCCAGCTACTGGAGGGGGGTAAAAATAAAAGTTTCATTTCAAGGGCCTAAATGACTGAACTGTGAATTGCCTCGGGTTGGAAACTGCCCAGGAGGAGGAAATGCCCTCTCTTGATCAAGCTGGCAGTTGGCTTTCTGCCACCAGATCTGGTGGTTCTCGGGCTTGGCTCCAAAGGCATCAGCTACGAGCCCTCTTGGAGAAAGGCTATTCATTAGGAGCAGCTAAAAACCATCTCCTGTTCCAGCCACTCCAGTTAATCCATCCCTGGGCTGATCTCACCCATGAATTATGGTGCAGGGAGAAGTGCAGTCCTCTGTTTCCATGTGACAATTTCACAAAGCACCAAATCAGAGAACACAGGGCAGGCAGAAGTAGAATCACAGAGCCATTGAGGTAGGAAAAGCCCTCTAAGATCACTAAGTCCAATCATTCCAAGTGCCACATCCACATGGCTTTTAAATCCCTCCAGGGATGGGGATGTCACCACTGCCCAGGCAGCCTTTGCAGGAGTTTGACAACCCTTTTAATGGAGAAATTCTTCCTAAACATCATCCTAATCAGTGAACAAAGCTGTTTCACTAGAATCATAGAATCAATACAGCAAGTTATCCCATAAGGAATAATGGAAATAAATCTCCTGCTTTGTACCTGCAGGGATGGAGACCCCAAGAACCAAACTCTGTGTTTTGCCCATCATCTTTCACAGGTTTGTCCATCTCATGTTGTCTCACATTTAGCAGAACAAACTCAGCTTGTCATAGAGACACAGAATGGAAAATTTCACCTGATAGATAATGTTTGGCACCAGAAACTGGGACTTTATCCCAGAAGGGTCCCATAATATTAAAAGGTGCTATCAGCCCTACCTAGAATACAGCACAGTAATCACAGCAGGAAAAACTCCTATTGATCCATCAGAAGATAATTCAGGTTGTTTTCCCAAGGAAATACACTTGTTTTGTCAAATATAACAAAGCCATCAAACCCAGCTTAATATAGATGAATTTACTGTTATGTAGTGTATTCTGGTATTGGTTCCAAAACTCCCGTTGAGAGATTTTGTAACATTTTTCTCACTGAATCCCAGTAGTCTCAAGTTTTTCAGGGTCTATTTTTTCCGTTTGTGGTACATTCCTTATAGCAACAGCCTCGAGATGCGTCAGGACTCTGTCATATAAAAACGGACATTTGGCTTTAAATAGTTTTATTTGGTGGTGTAGAGGGTGAACTGGAAACAGAATAATCCCTTACACGAGTCATGGAATATCTGGGTCCTACTCCCAACCACTGCATTGCTTTGGCCAGGCAGAAGCAGAGAAGATGTTCAAATTTGGGTGTCCAAATCATTAACTGAGGTCTATAATGAGGAACCTGTTCTAACAGCAAAAACTGCCCCGAGCCCCTCTGTCCACCTCTGCCTTCCCGCACAGGTAATGGGTAGGAAACACTTGGGCTCCAAATAATTGTTTGTAGCTGATTATTTCCAAACAAATACGGAGTGTTTCCTTGTTTTCCTGCACCCTGGTGTCTTCTGCACTTGGGCACGTGGAGGGAATCAACACTGTCTAATGCTTTGGCTGCATAATTTACTCATAGGCTTGTTATCCATGTGCCTATTTGTAATTCTCTCCTGTGCCCTCCTGCAGGATGGAAATGTGTTGTCCCTGGAGGGAAACCTAGCTCCCAGGGTGTTTTTCCAACAAGTTTCTCTAGACAGACACAATCCCTGCAGGTGAATCCACTGCTCCCCCAGTGCTATCCCAGTGGGCTACACATTCCCACGTTTCCCTGTGCCTTTCCCACTGCACACACCCCTGCTGTCAAGCCCCAGGAATGACACTCCGGCAGGCTGCTACACAGAACTGATGCTATTGCAGATACTCTGAGTGGGAAAAAGAGAAGCAGAAATCACATCTGAGGGTTTTTGAACCAAAAGCCAAATTTGTCTGGGGAAGCAATGGATTTCCCCTCACTTTAATGCTTTAAGAACAGTCTTGAAATGGTTCAGAAATGTTTTGGGGCCAAGTGTTCTCTTCTTGAGAAAGGGAGATGGGCTGGGAGATCCATCCGTTCATCCATCCGTCTCCTATAATTCAATGATTTTATGGTAATTTGGCATGAGCCCATTTGATGGGAACATCCTGTGGTGCCTCTTGCCTGGATGATGTTCAATAAATCCAACCAGAGCTTGGTACCAGCAGCTTTTGAGGCCCTGTGTCTTTGCTGGTGTTTTTAATCAATGTGTGGTTTCTGTGAACCAGGACCAATGGGGAACATGTGGCAAATGGAATGGTTCATCCCAATTGCTCTTGCTCCAGTTTGATCTGATGCTCTGGGCCATAGATAATTATTCCAGAGCAATTTGCATTCCTTCCTCTATGTCAGTTCTGCCACTTCCACCATAACCATGAAAATTCCACGCGATACAAGGAATTGCCCTGACAATCAAAGTAATTAAAAGTACTTTTATCCTTCTACTTTCAAATCACCTTTTTTTTTTATCAGGTCCTCCTGTGCACAGCACTAAAGTTTGGGTTTTTCCTGGGATTGTATCTTGTGGTAGATTTTTAGTATTTTCTGATGTCTAACCAGGTGCTGAGCTTGCTCTGAACCTTCCCTCTGTGAGGGAGAGTATAGAAATTTTCAGTCCTTCACCCATCAGTCCATTTTTATAGGAACTTGGGGTATTAGAGCACTTTTAGCACTTTTTCAAATGCGACTGGGGTTGATGATGGTCTCCATCCAGAGCAGTGTGACCAGGTCAGGAGAGGGGATGGGGCTTGGAGCCACCTGCTGTAGTGGAAGAGGAGTGGCAGTGGGTGGAATGAGATGAACTTTCAGGTCCCTCGCAACCCAAACCGTTCTGTGATTCCATCACAAAAGAGTTCATCAGGTGATGAGTTCATCACAGGCACAAAGTGATAACATAAGCCCTTTTTCTATTAGGAATACCATGCTATATGCTCTTTTATCAGAGTAGAATTAGATTCTCCATTTCTACCAGAACAGATTTGAAATGTGCTTTCACAGTATTTTTCCCCATCATTTATTTTACAAGTGCCACTTCCTGAAGCTGAGCGCCGCTACGGCTCTGCAAAACGCTTTGTGAAAGGGCTCCTGCCCTATGTCAAACAGCAGCTAAAAATATACTTATATTTTGGCTTGAAGGAGACTTTTCAGAGCCTGGCTGGTGTAGCAGCTGCCTTTCCTTCAGGGTGAAGGTGGAAAAGCCTTCACACTGTTCCTCTGAATCACACCTGGAAATGAGCAGCAGCTTCCACTGCAAACACAGCAAGTCACCAACCCCCGGCAAACATCAGACCGTCAGTCTGGAGGGTCTGATCCATGCTCAGGGATCTCTTCAGGCATTCCTTGGCTGGGTAACCTGCTGCTTGTGGATGGGCAGGGTGAAGGGAGCCTTGGGCTGTGGCCTTCACCCTTGTGTGGCACTAACTACAGCGTCTCCTCGTTTCTCACTATGTGTCTTTCTTTCTCACACCAGTCTTGATTTCTGACCAAATCCAAAGAACATGGAGCCCACCACGCGAGCTCAGACTAGAACATGCTTAAAAAACACAGGCACTGAGGGTACATAAATCACCATCCTGGGTACCAGCTGGTCCATCCTTGATCCCAAGGGATGGCTGTTTCCTCCTAGATCCTTCTGAGGTGCTGGCGGAGAAGGACTTGAGCTCCACTCCTGGGATGGTCCTGTCTGAGGACTCACATTGACTTCAGGTGCTCCCCAGCTGAAAAGTGATGGGAATCATGCCTCCATCCCTCCTCCTATTCTTATTTACTTCCTTTGGATCAGGTTTGAGAAAGCAGGTGGCTATCTACCTATAGGGGGTTCTGGTTCCCTGTCCACCTGGCATAGGTGTCCTACTGCATGGACAAACTCAGCACCTAACTTTTAACAGGATTTTCCATCAGCAAAAGAGCCAGTGAAGCCTCTGTAGAGTCACAGAATTGTTAAAGTTGAAGAAGCCCTCAGAGATCATTGAGTAAAAAATACAGACTAGGATATACCCCACTTTTCTGCAAATACCTGCACTGCAGACACCATCAGCTCATTTGTTGTGACTGGATGTTTTTGTAGCCATAGAATCATGCTGTGGTTTGGGTTGGAAGGGACCAGCGACATCTCCCATGCCAAGGGCAGGGACAGCTTCTGCTATCTGCTGCTCCAAACTGACCTTGGACACTTCCAGGGATCCAGAGGCAGCCACAGCTTCTCTGGGCACCCTGTGCCAGGGCCTCACCACTCTCAGAAGGAGGAATTTCTTCCCAATATCCCATCTAACCCTGTCCTCTGGCAGTTTCAAAACACTGCCCCTTGTCCTATCACTTTCTGCCCATATAAGAAGTCATTCTCCCTCCTTTTATAAGCCTCCTTTAAGCACTGAGGACTCCCTGGAGCCTTCCCCTCTCCATGTGAACACCCCCAGCTCTCCCAGCCTGGCTCCAGAGCAGAGGGGCACCAGCCCTTGGAGCATCTCTGTGGCCTGAGACAACCAAAGGGAGATGAACCCTATACTACCAACCAGCCCTAAATCCCTGAGATGAACCCTATGCTACAAACCAGCCCTAAACCCCTGGTCCTACATCTCTGAAAAGTCTCCTGTCAAATTCTCTTGGCAGGTATTTGCTCAGGGAACAAAAACCCGGCCACAAACCCCAGAACCACCTCCCAGCATCCCCAGACAGCAGCCTGGGAGAGCTCCACTGCTCTCCACACTCGGCAAAGACACGACCTAAACACCAGCTACAAACCTGGATTTCATCTCGGGTTGAACAACTCACTGCTAAAGATCCTCGTTAGCCACAGAAGCTGTTAATTGTATTTAAACTCCTGGTGATAGCATCCCGTGCTCAGGGACTGTGATCACACATCCAAGAGGGAGTTAAATTACTCAGTTGATAAACAGACTGTGGCGGTATCGGGGAGTTTGAGCTGATTTAAAGAAAAAAATTATTGCAGGTTATTCAAGCACGGAGAAACAGCTGACAGCATTTAGTGCACACGTAGCTCTTGTTATTTGAAACTGGGTTATTTCAGCTTTTCAGCACTGATGTGATGAATATTACTCCTGTGTAACTAATGTGGGAGCTACTCCGCAGAGAGAGGCACGGATGTGTGCAGACTCAGAGACACAGAGCACAGAGTGAGTATGGAAGTTTCTGAGTGCTGAAGAACTTTTAAGTGGAGCTGAGAGTCTTTTGTCACTTGAAAAACTTAATTTTACCGAAAATTTTAATCAGACATCGGTGAACAGTGGTGACTCAACGATGGCTTCTTGCAAATTCATGTCAAAGAGAGAGAAAAAGAAGTCAAAACATTTGGATATTTTCAGAAGAAAATAGATCACTTATTCATCTCACTTCGATGCGATTTGAAGGCTCAATTTGAAATGTCTCTGAATTTTAATAAATTCCCATTTACTCTTAAGTTGAAACAATGCATTGCTCCTCAATTGAAAGTTATTTTGTTTTTCACGGGAGTTTCACTTTCATTTAAAGTGTGTATCAATGTAATTTTCAGTTGGTTCTGAATTCTTTCACCTAATTTTGTCTAATGAAATAAGCAAAACCCATCCTACTTTACCACTTACAACCTTCTGTTTTAGCAAAGTTGGCCACAGCATGTTCCAGCTTGTGGATTTACAGTAAAATTTACTGATTTCTGCAAGTTTCAGACCTGTCTCCTGAGCTGTAAAATCCAAGATTAGAAGTTTCTGTTCCCTTCTTGACAGCATTGAACAATATAGGAAATTGCAATTAATAAAGGGGGTGGAGAAATCAGAGGCAGCATATTTTGTAGTCATAAAATAAATGAACTTTTGCTGTGTTTATATTATACACATAATATGGCAGGAAGTAAAGATCAAAGCTGTGTTTATAGAGGATTTGGCCAGTTGTGTGCTCGGAGGAAGCAAATGGGTTCGTGGGATGTACCTAAAGAATGAAGTTAGGATTTTTAGCTGGTGGAAATCAGCGTGCCTCCTTTGCCTTCTCTGATTTACATCAGCAGAGAAGCTGGCTCAAGGGTTTCAAGGCAGAACAGGTATGGTAAAACAAAATAAAATTATTTTTTTCTACTGAAAAGTATTTGCCTGAGGTTCCTTCTCTAGTTTAAAGTACCGTGAGTGATTCAGAGAACAGGATCCTGATTTCCAGATTCATTAGCTGGCAGGTTGACAGGTAGTTGGAACTAGACAATCTTTAAA
>VYZR01023431.1:0-17766 GCA_013400675.1 Oxylabes madagascariensis
TCCAATGTGTACAGTAACAAACCAATGCACCAAAGGAAGATAAATAGCCAAGGTTGCATTTTTTCTGGCAAAGCCAATGGAGAGTAATGCAGACCTTCCTGTGCCAGGCCCTGACCAGAAGCATTAGAAGAAGGTTCTTACTCATAAAATGGTAAAATTAAACACATAATAAGAGCAAATGATAGTTTTGACTAGGAAGTGCTGCTGTTTATAAACTTATAAGCCAGTGGCCAATGAATATTATTTTTGTGCACACTACAGCCTTGTGAATCTTTTTTTTCTTTTAAAACTATGTGGTATAATGGTATAGTTGCTGTGTGGTTGCAAGGCATGATTTTTTAGCTGTGATAGATAAGCCATTGGAAGTAGGAAGATGTAAAGCTGAAAATGCCTGAGTATTGTGTGCTAGGAACACTTACTGTATAGAAAGAGTGTGTATTCTTTGTCCAGAGGTGCTTTTCTGGCATCAGTGAAAGATGTGCCTTTATTTCCCAGGGGTGTTCTTCAGATATATCCTCGATGGTAACAGAAGCATGGAGCAAAGTAAACCAAACAGTAAAACAAACAATGAAATACATAGGACACTTGGCAGTAGTCACGACAGCTGATATTTCATTTCCTGAAGAGAACAACGTTCCTGCCTCTAGTCTACAGGTGAAGAAATGTTTCTTAGAAATACTGATAATGAATAGTAATTCTAGTGTTGAGGTCACACTTACTATCAGCAACTGTACTCAGGAGCAAATTGTTCCATATACCAACAGAATTAAGTATACTTAGAGTTTATCTAATACTTCAAATTTAGGGTAAAAATGGATGTATTAATACCCTTGCCTTTTTTCCTTAAAAACCACATCCTTTAAATCTGTGTAAGTTAAACCTATGAAGAAAAAGAAGTGTACAGTGCTTTTAGGACTGTACCTGCACTGAGAGTATACAAGTCTCTGTTTCACTGAAATTCACTACTTATATTTTAGTAAGCTCTGTCTAAGTACCACATTGAATTTACAAAAATCTGAACTGACCTCCTGTGGTCCAAGGATGACGTGTCTGAATAGAACTGCACTGAATAAAAATGTGTTTTACTTCAAGACCACATCAGATTCTTTAATCATTGCGGTTTGAACTTTTGTTTTAAAAGGAATTTTTACTTGCTATTTATGATGGAGTAGGCTCAGGACTGGAGTGTCTCATTGATGCTGTACAGGAGAAAGCAAGAATAGCACAGAAAGAACTTGTGAGACATTGCCCACAAAACGAGGTGAGGTGAAATGAAGATTAAAAACTGCTACTGTATCTTGGAGACACTTGATCATGTTTTGTTTTTTGTGCTTGTATTTTAAGTAATGAAGATGATGATACTGTAGGGAGTTACACAAAGTAGAGAATAAAGAATAAGGAATAGGCACCACAGTTAAAAATATTTCTGCAACTTTGAAAATTCCAGTAGGGAAGTTAGGGTACCCCTTGGAAACATACCACTTTTTTACTGGGTAAGCCCTTTTGACAGATAGCCTGGCTGAATTTCAAGAAAATACTTGGGAAAGACTGATATCTATTGAGTGATAAATTGTTCCTCTCAAGGAAAGCAAAAATTTCTTCCTACTCTGGTTTTTACTGTTGTCATTCTTAATCCTACAGGTAGTAGTGAAACCATCCAAAATATTTTATATCAATGTCTTTTGCTTACCTCCCAAATACTTTGTGCTTCTAGCAAAAGGAACTGAGCACTCTGCTTTCCAAATAATGCTGTTCACTTGCAGCAAATTCTTAAGTATCTGCAGGATTTCTGTACATGTTTGTCTCCAGTGTAACTAATGTGAAGATGGAAAGAAGAGCTACCCCTGCCACTTAGAATGATAGTGATACAAAGTTACAGGATAACTTTTCTTTAGTGAATATTTAAATATGTTCATTTGATCCTTCCATAGTGAGGGGATTAAAACCTTGCAGATGTAATTAATGTTTTCTACCAGTTAATGTTTTCTTTGGAAAATTGCATATCTAGTTGCAAAAAATGTTATTTCTTTTGGGTATTTCTCTTTAGTATGTCAGTGTTTGTTCTTTTTCTTTTAATGTACTTTGACTTGAATGAAGTGTACAATATAATTGAAAGTTTCTTTGTAGATTCAAAATCGAATAAAGGAAAACGTGGTGGCAATAGCCAGATTCCTTGAAAATAACATGTCTTACTGCAGAAAGGTAAGAGAAATGTTTCCCAAAATGTGTGCTTTGAGTCTGGTATTTAAATTTTAAGGATGCATTTATCTAAGAAGAGGAATGTCTATTATATATATATACACACACACACTCTATACTTACGATTGCATGAGAACACTTCCTGTCACAGAAGCATTCCTGTGACTGGACTGCTAACTTTTCTTGTTACTGCATTTCCCCTCAAAGCTCTCTTATTTTAATTTTACTTAAGATAAAGAAGTTCTGGAGGTGCTTGTATCTTCCTTTTTGTGCTTATCTTGAACAGCCTAACTACTTGTTATGGGTTTTTTTAAGTTGTAACATCAACTTTGCCAGTGTAATTGTTTTATAACTGCTGCCATAGTTTATGACCACAGTTACTGGTATTTTGAATTAAAAGCCAGGATAGATGATTTATCTTCTAAGAGCCAAGCATTCCCTGGATTTTCATGTCGTTTGCTTTTTTTCTTCTTTTCCTAACCCTGTCAACCACATGTGCACTTCTTTTCAGTGCTGTCTTATATGACACGACATTGATTTGATTTTGTGTTTCAACATTGGCTTGATCTATGTGACTGAAACCATAATAGGCACGTTTAGTCATTTATATACCGTGATGTATTTGATTCTCTTTAAATTGCTCCTTATTAATACAGGAAGAAACAGAATCTCAGTTGCCAGAAGAAGACTCTCTGTATCGAGAAATAAAGAAGAGCACTAAGATTGCTGTGAAGTATTTGGAATTGGAGCAATGTTTGACTGAAATCTGTCAAATTGTCTCTTCCATGTTGCAAGGTATATAGCTGACTTACCACCTGCAACCTACAGGCTACAGGGGACTTGCAAAGCAAGGGAGAAGAGGGCTCCTTGGTATAGGCAAAATGCTGCATTTGATTCTTCTTATTTCTGTTTCTCGTAGGGTTGTACAGGAACACCAGCCCTCTCAGGAGCTTTGCAGAAAATATTTCTGTCATTGCTGGATATTTTAACAACTATTTCCGTTTATTTGCCTTGTCTTCTGCTAACAACCCTATCCAGAAAATGCACGTGCCTTTTATGAACCTGGATGAATTAGACTCTCTGGTTGATTGCCTTATAACGAATTTTGAACTTGAACAAGGACAGCCATCACTGCAATCTCAAATTATTTGTAATGAAACTACTGAGACTCAAGGAGGATGGGTTGAAACAGGTCAGGTGGAATTTGCTTGGAAATGCAATGGGATTCCAGAATGCAAACAGACTCCAGAGCTTTCACCTGGTAGGATAGAATGGGTATAAAATGTTATTATCAAGAAATTAAAGAGAACTCTTTCCTATTGCAACGTAGCACGAAAAGCTAAAATTTATTGCTAATGTTATTAGTGAATGAGTGGTGGGAAAGTAAAATGCCATGTGTGTATAAGTAACCCTATATTTCACCAAAGAAAAAAGTACATTTCTTAAGAGGCTGTCAAACTTCAAAATGTAATTCCTTTTGTTTTAATAGAAGTCTATTACTACCTAAGTTTATAAGAAATAATTGATTTTTTAAAAAATTTTTGCTTCACCTCAGCTGTATTATGATCTAGTAATGCTACTGCAACTTGAAAGTTTTTTATGCCTTTTTTTGAACAGAGCAAAACCTTTGTATTTATTTATATAAAGAGAAACAATGAGAGCTAGTAAAAGTATTTTACAACCTTATTTGATGAATGCTTTTGAAAGTGGTTTTAGTTCATTGAAGAATCTGGGTTTAAAGTATCAATGATGCTGTTCAAAGTGATCTGAAGGAAGTTTATGTTGGGTTTGTCGCTAGTGAATTATCTTTTGATTGCTGAAATAATTTTCTCTACTATTCATATTGGGATAGAAGCATATCTGTATGTAAATAACACATAAATTATCCCAGGTTGTAGAGAGCTTCCCAATCCACTACTTCCTTGTGCTTGTTATGACTGTTTAACCACCTTACTTTTGGTCTGCTGGCTGAAGTTAACAGCAATGATGGAAGTTAATTTGCATGCATTTTAGGAGGCCTGGACTGAGCACAATTTACTCACAACAGTGCTGAGAAATTCATAAGATAAAACCTAAGGTTTTTTTCCTATACATCAATGTATCTCTCGTGGTTTAAGCCCAGCTGGAAACTAAGCACCACACAGCCACCTCACCTTGCTCCCTCACCAGTGGGGTAGAATCAGAAGGGTAAAAGTGAGAAAATTCCTGGCTTGAAATATAGACAGTTTAATAGGGAAAGCAAAACCAGGGATTAATTCACTGGTTCCCGTGGTCTTCCCATGGGCTGCAGGGGAATCTCTGGTCCCATGACTGAAGCATCTCCCCTGCTCCAGCATGGGGTTGTGGGTCCTTCCCACAGACTGCAGTTCCTCACGAACTGCTCCAGTTTGGGTCCCTCATGGAGTTACAAGTCCTGCCAACGAACCTGTTCCAGCATGGTCTCCTTTCTCCGTGTGTCCACAGGTCCCTGCCAGGAGCCTACTCCATTGTTGGCTTGCCCTAGCTTTCCCTCCTTCAGGCCCACCTGTGCCACTGTGGGCTCCTCCATGGCTGCAGGTGGATCTCTGCTTCCACATGGACCCATCCCCAGGTCCCAGTCTCTCNCTCTGTATACTGATCATGATGTCACATGGACTGGAATGTCCCAGCTGTGTCCTTCCCACTTCCCAAGCACCTCCAACCTCTTCATCAGCATGGCAGTACAAGAAGCAGAAAAGGCCTTGGCTCTTTGTAACTTCTGCTCAGGAATTTAAAAAAAAAAAAACAAAATCAAAAATCTCTTTTATCATCATTTGGTTCAGCACAAATCCAAACCATTGTCTTAAACAAGCTGTAGGGATTGACTGATACAGACTCTGCTTATGCCAGCAAAGCCAAACCAGTTTATTACCATAGTTTACCAGTATTTATAGGTCACTACGTTCATAAAAAATTTTCCACACTGATGCCTTTGTCCCGATCCCCTTAGAAACACCATCTTCTGATTATCCTTGTTATGCTAGTAATGTCCTTTGTTATCTTTCACCAGCAAAGTTCTTGTTGCCTTTGCCTTTGTCAAAGCAGTCAGCGTCAGAGGGTCAGAGTGACCAGACAGGATGTCTTCACTTCTGTTCTTGCCTTGAATTTCTCTCTCCCTCGGCTCTCGCTGTACCAGGGCCAAAAGTTCTCCAGTGCTACCCAGTTCAGCTTCTGTAGCCTTTCTGATCTCCAACAACAAGCTACCTTGAAAAAAAATTAACCCCACGTAAGCCAAAACCAGCACAGCTTCCAAGGTGGATGTTCATGGCTGTATTCTCTCATTCTGAGGGAAGATGTTCAACATCTTGAGAATTTCAGTCTTTGAGGACATGTCAGGCTCTTGGAAATCTTTT
Source organism: Oxylabes madagascariensis (assembly GCA_013400675.1). Lineage (NCBI taxonomy): Eukaryota > Metazoa > Chordata > Aves > Passeriformes > Timaliidae > Oxylabes > Oxylabes madagascariensis. Next base: position 5,571 of record VYZR01023431.1, read on the forward strand.
ATGTGAAAAGTCTGGTAGAATCAATCATCGTTTTCTTTTGAATATTTTAGTTATAATTGATGCTGTTATTCAGTGATTTTGTGCTTTTCTGATGCAGAGGAAATGGGGAAGGTAATTATGTTGATCCAGTAACCCACATATGTATTTCCTAAAGACCAGTACACTGTAGTATTTCCCAAAAAATGTCTAGCAGTGCAGTCCTGCCACCAGAAATACTCAGCATTTTTTCCTGCGACTAATTATTTCCTTCTCACATGAGGTGTGATGGTTAATTGCTTTCTTAGTGTAAAGGCCTTTGCAAGTTTGCTCAAGGGTTAAGAAAGTATATTCTGTTGTTCATATTTTTATGTCTTTAAAATGAAGAGAAGTCTGATATATTTCTACTTGTGTAAATGTATTATTTTGTATTTGGCTGAAGTTTTAAAAATGTAACTTGTTCTTTTCTGCATTGTGTATCTAAGCATGGGAAATATAAACAGTAAAACTACATCATGTACCTGATCACTGATTTTTACAACTCCAAGGGTAAATTCTTTGTTGATTTTCTTCAGTTGATTTTGAGAACCTTCCTTTGTCACTGAGAATATTGTTTTCTTGCTCAAAATATTGTAGTGTCAAAATATGAAATATTAGTAAAAGGTGTTTTCTGTAGCTTACAAGAGAAACAAACAAAAAAATTTCTTTACCTACCTAAAATTTCTTTCCTCTACCAAGACACATTAACTTCATTCAACTAACAGCACGCATCTATAGACTGAGTGCTCATGAACTAATCTATGCCTATTAATGTCAGAACAGTCAATTCCTTTCAATATCTGCTAGTCAAGATTATGGTGTTATGTCAAGTGTTCATTGCAAAATTACGTTTGGGTGTTAGTGATGTTCTACATGCTCACATGATTAATCATGTTAGCTTTTGTTCTTGTATTTAATGAGAAGCATTGCTCAGAAAACATATTGAGATTTGTAGCTGTATGTATTGTTATGAGATTTTTTTTCCCCCTTTCTATAACTGAAAACCAAGTTCTTCAGAAACTCAAAGCTCAAAATGACTTTGAGTTTTTAACATTTTGGAAACTCGGGAAATGACCATGCAAACTGATGGGTTTTTGATAGACTTTTAACTGAGGTATTGGAAGGGCCTTTTTAATAATGAAATTTAGCTTTTGCAGTATGAGTGAAAACGTGCCAATGACTTCCTTCTGCTCAGTTGGGCTTTGTTGTTTTGGGGTTTTTTTGCTGTTTTTTTTGTTTGCTTTTTCTTCTCTGTGCTAACCAACCGTGTCTAATCAACCCCTCTCCTATTCCCATTGCTAATGCACTGTTTTAGAGTAAGATGTTGACAAAACCTGCTTCTGCTAGTGTTTTCTTCAGCTTGGTGCCCTTGTTGCTGTTACACATCATTGAAGTGCTTCATTCTCACGATCCCTATGGTGCCCATACATCAGCAGCGAGCCAGAGCTCCCACACCGTGCTGCACTAACACATCAACACGCCTAGCTGAGGCCCCAGCCACCCATGGATGTAATACTATACCATAAGGTAAGGTAAATCTGTAATTATAGGCTCGTGTATCTAGAAATTATCAATGCCAAGGAAATGGCATCACAACCAATGTTTATTAAAAGACCTTTATTTAACTGTTATTAGTGGAATTAAGATGTTTGCTTCCAGCAGGTAACTGTTCACGCAGTATTTTCACTTACTCCTTCACACTTCACTTGCCCACACATAAAAATCACTCATGGCTACAAGGCTGGAGCAACAACTGTGAGCTTCTGACTCTGAAGTGGAGGCTCAGATTGGCTTTGATGAGACTTTGATGTACCAGGCACCTCAGCATGTATGCTGCCCCTTTTTGGCTACTGTTTTCTAACTGCTGTTTCTCCATCCATAGCCACAGGTACCCGTAGAACCATTCACGCACACTTATACAGACAGAACTTTCATGGTTTGGGCTGAAAAGTACTCAGTAGCTGAAGTCATGCTTCTGCTAAAAGTACTAAACTTGGTCTCAAAAGGCTTTGGGGTTCTCAAATCTCCAGCTTTCAGCTCCATGATACTGAAAGAAACTGTCAGTGAACAGTCAGGAACATGTGGGAGGGGTGGGAAGTGCTATGAAGAAATGTTTAAGCACCTGACTGAGATGTATTGTTTCCTGCAGTCATGAGGAATTTACTTTGTTATATATATTGATGTAATCTGGAGTTTATGGGTTGTTGTGTTGGTGTGGGGATTTTGTTTGGGTTGCTTTTTTGGTTTTTTTTCTTTCTTTTTGGTTGATTTTCTTCTCTTTTTCCTTCAGGAAATTATTCTTTAGTCAGCTTCCAGGTAAAAACTAATTGGAACTATAGGTACTTGACCCATGGGTTTTATGACTGATATAAAAGGAGGGGGGCTTTGTTTGAATTTAAATGTAAAGTGGGGAGACAGGGTACTCAGACTGCTGTACCTCAGTTTAATTTGAAAACATAAAACGAAGAAAAATCTAACCAATTAAATACATTATCTTTACAGTAGAAGTCACTTTAAGAAATGAACAAGAAATAGTTATTTCTTCAGATCCATACTTTATTTTAAAAATAGTATTAATAAATAAAAAAGGCATAATGATTCTGACAGTACCCAATGTTAGCCTATCTTTATTGAGACACATTGTGCGTAAATGAGCTTTTAGAAGAAAGTGTGGTCCAGCTATGCTTTTTAAAGAATGTGTAATAGTCTTAGAAATTAAGGATAAATAAACTCTTCTAGTTCCTGTTTGAAAATTCTAGCTGAAGAAGAACAGCAAGCTGCAGTTTAGATTTAATTTGATCCAGTAATGGCATCTGCAGGCAGAAGAAGAGACTACATCTGATTTACTTCTGCAAATACAATCTGTTATTTTTGGACAGGAAATTTTTTCTCATTCTTCATTTATGTGAAAATACTGTGATTTGATGAGTCCAGTCACTTTTGTATGTTTTTGCAGCTTTTATGATTTTAAGGTGGGTTTTTGCTTTGTTGACTTTTGATATTTTTTTATGTTATTATTTTAGGACAGTATTTTAATTCCCTCCCTAGCTTTCGGTAGGATCTGAGAGGGTTTATGCCTTTTCCCAAGGAAGAACAGTGCTTTATTTATTTTTTCTTTTGAACTCTTGATTTTTAAATTGTCTGTATTAAAAAACCCCAACAATTACCAAATTTTCTTTGTTTTATGCTCTTTTTATGACCTGGAATCGGTGCATGCAAAAAGATTTGCTTGTTCTTGAATTTTTTTCCTGCCCTATTTTTGTTTGTTCTTGTTGTCTTAGTATGTTTATGTTTGTGAGTAACACTGGCTTCTAGGATAGGAGACAGTTTATATAATCTAATCAATATTCATATGATTTGATTATTGCAGTGAAAACGGGACCAAACAGAGATCTTCTAAGCTAACGCTTCATCAACAGTAAGCACCACAACATAAAAAAATATTCCTTCAGGTACCTTTCAGTGTGAGCTAGGGCAGCTCTGACCTGGTGGGAGTCTGCTCTAGGGCACACAGGCAGGATGACGATGCCGATGAAATACTCCCACAGCAACTGGTGAAAATCTCACTGCCAGGTGAAAATCTCACTGTGTAACCCTCTATCCACAACCATTTCCCATTTATTAACACTTTAGCATTCTCTTAGCCCTTTTCATTCTGCCACTTGCCAGCGCAGTAGCGAAAATGTGTCCACTTTTATAGTTGTGGGTTTTTTCCTCTTAGTTTAGCCAAGTTCCGCTGGCTATACCAAGTGTGTTTAATCGAGAGGTGCTGTTGGCTGCGGTGTTTTTCCTTGCCTGGGGCGCGGAGCCGTGCGGGATGCGGGATGGAGCCGTGCGGGATGCGGGATGGAGCCGTGCGGGATGATGCAGCCGTGCGGGATGATGCAGCCGTGCGGGATGATGCAGCCGTGCGGGATGCTGGAGCCGTGCGGGATGCTGCAGCCCTGCGGGATGATGCGGCCCTGTGCCCGGGATCCAGCGGAGGCCGCGGCGTTCCCGGAGAGCCGCTGGATGGCGGTGCTGCCCAAGGCGAGGCTTCCCGGGCAGCCTCAGATGCTGGCGCCGGGGGGAAAACCTGCGCTTTCCAGCGGTCCTGCGGTTCAGAGAGGAACTTTCCTGCTGTATAGCCCCTTAATTGACTACATGACAGCTTTAAGCATAGCTGTAATGTACGTACAAAAATATCTATTATCTCAAACTTATTTTCCACTTATTATTAGTTTAGAATTTTCATTTTTTTTTTTAATGTTATTAAGGAAAAAAGCATTTAATTTTGCTTGTGAATAATGCAGTACAATAATAATTTTTATCAAAATCCTGAGTGAATTTCGAACATAGCGTGCCTAACTCTATAAGCAGTCTCAAGGGATAGCTTTTCCTGTCATGTTCACATGAATAGCACAGAAAAAAAAAAAAAGCTTGGGTTTAATACTGGGATATGTAAAACTAGGAGAGATGATGGCTAGTAAAGCAAATTTTGTGCCAGTTTAACTTCATTCTGAAGCCACTTCTAATTACCAAAATGCCTATAAATTAATGTTTTGCTGCACAGGGGCTTGGGTGATTCCTTTATTCCCCCTTGTGTCTTCCACAAGTCACGTAATGGGTCGAGAATGAAATTCGAAAGGGAACTCGGAAATTCTGACTTGGAATTTCCTGTTTTAACTGGTAGGCAAGAAATAGCTTAAGATCTTTTGGGTTTTAACAGGTGAACTTGGTAAATAGAAGCGTAAATGTATTCAAATTGTGAAGCCAAGGTTTCTTAAGGTTTATGTTTGCATTGAGTAAGAGATGTACTATTGGGAAAACCTCTTAGTGTCTGCAGAGAAACTCAATACTTAAGAATTATTTATTTAGTAACTCATTTGTCCCCTGTTTAAAATAATCCCCAGTGCTTGTTAGCATGTCTTACATCATAATTTCAAACTGTATCCAAAGGTCTAACTAGATCTGAGATAAACTATACTTGTCTTTCCTCCAGCCTTGACTATGCTTCTTGTGAGAGTGAGGTTGTAAATCAGATGGAGAGGAGGAATTTTTTTTTTTTTTTGAGAGAGAGAGGGGGTCTTTGTTTAATAAGCAATCCACATTTATGTGCAGTCTCACCTTTTCAATGAAAGCATAAAAATTGGGGCAATTCAACCTGGCAATTACTGTGCTTACAAAACTTAGACCACTTAGTAACTATTTTATTAACTGTGTCTTGATAGCATGGGATTCTTCCAGAATTGTTTTGCCTGGCATTGCAATGGAATAAAGGAGTTAGCCCATTCCACAAGTACATGTGAAATGAAACCAAGAGTTTTAAAGCTGTCTTATCTCTAAAAAGATACCCAAACCAACCAACCTAAAATCCATTTTGTTTTTCAAATAATGAGCATTGTTAAATATTATGTGTTTTGCAGACAGGTCAGTGAGACCAACATTGGATACACCTTCTGATGTATATATCAAATCTTGCACTAAAGTTGTGTGTGGGATTTTTTGTTTTTATTTTTTGTGGGGCTTTGTTTGGTTTTGTTTTTTAGAAAGCCAGAAGTAGGTACTTTTCTTAATAGATGTATTTTAAAGAAAGAATTTCTCTTAGCAGAGTATTAATATACTTGGACCATAATAGCTACAGCTTGACCTCTCCACTTCTGATGCTATTGAGTCATGCTAAAACTATCTCTTGTTCTGCAGCTGGAACTGCATGAAAATCTAGAGTGTTCCTCATGTAGTAGATCTCAAAGTGCTTTGAAAAGGTGAGAAACTCTTTGTCATTCCACAGATGGAGGAGAAAGTATTTGAATAGGTTAGGTGGTTCCTATTGCTCAGTTGCAAAGCAAATGAGTGAGCTGTTTATGAATAGATCTTATTAAAGAAAGAGATTCTTAACTTTAAGGGGGGAAAATCTGCTTAGCTCAGATGGTATTTTTTAACCTCTAGGGAGTAGGCTATATATAAGTTGTTTTAATAATTCGACTATAAATATAGTGCAGCCTTGGCATAGATACCGTTACAGGTCTGTAAAGGAACTTTGTGAACTACAGCCTGGGTAGAGACAGGCATCCTGGTATAAAATAACAGGAAAAGTAGGTTTTACCCCTTGAACTTAGGAGTGCTGCCTTAGGTCAGCCCTGCAGTTTTGCCTGCCCATGCCTTTTAATATTGTTGTTAGATGAACACGTGTGACTGTTCTTACAGTACCTAGAACTCTTGTGGGACCTGCTTTTTAATCTGACATTTAATGGCCCCTTTTCTCTGTGCTTGAGACTACCATGCTATTAGTTTACAGCTGTGGTCCAGGAAAGGTGAGGCTTCACTAAGATATAAAACAGATGAAATGCATTTCTGACACATTGCACTGGCAACCCTGTATTGGTAGGCTCTGCTGTCCAGGGAATGAAGATCATTCTCTGCTCTGTGCTTCAAGGCAGCGCTGCTGTCCTGGGAGGGCATTTACAGCATTCTCTGCTCAGAGAAGTGAAGACATCAGTGACATGTTCTTCACAAATGTTGTGCGTTAGCCAACAGCATAGTTGGCTTTTCTCCTCAACTCTCAGATAATTGGGGTTTCAGGGGAAAATAGGATTCTAAATAAGAAGAAGAAATCCGTAAGAGAATTTGTTGTCCACAACATCTAGAAAACTGTTTTGTAAACAGTTTTGAAATTCATCACAGTATTTTGGCAACATGAAACATTGAATACAACCAGATAAACCTAGAAATAGGCTTAAATTGCAAAGTTTGTTTGAGGCTAAGGTGCAATGTGACTGAAATATTTCTCTGCCTTGTCTAGATGTTAGAATGTGGGAGCCATGTGTTGTAGCAGGATGCTGATACCTTTTACAGTTACTCAGTGTTAGGGTGATTACTGCTTAGTAGAAATTCCCCTGTTACGAAATGTCTTTATTTCCTATGTCTTTTGTAAGGAAGGAGTTATCTGCCAGGGATTTTCAACAGGAAATTAATAATTCATAGGCAGTGTCGTGCACCAGGTCCATTTCCCATTTCCTTCTGGGCTGTATAGTCACAATAGGATGTACTTTTGTTACTATGGAATTGAAAATGTAACTCTGAATGTACAAAGCTGGCTTTTGTGTTGAATAAGATAATTTTATTTTGGCAGTCACTTTTACTGATTGTAACATTTGAGTATTTGTTTGCATAGATTGGGAGTCATGTACATTTCTTTTGACAGCTTCAGTGTTCTTTTTATGATCAAAAGAAGTCAATTAAAGTCATATTCATGCAGAGTAGTGTTTTAGGACCAAGTTGTTAGCTGCCTGTTTGGTTTTTCTAAGCATGGCCTGTGATGTGTTTCTGTGCTAGTATGTTTTTATAAATAAAGAGTAATCACACGTTATGGGTGTGCACCTATTTGTTTTCTATTACTTCTGTACTCTTAAATGTCACTATATCGAGAGCACACCAGTATATTCCATCTTCATGGGCTGCTTAGTTCTAAGTTGATGGTGTCTGTACTTTCTTAACCTGTATTTTGCCCACTAGAAGCTTCTTTTTACCCCTTGACTTTCTTTTTAATTTTTGCATGAGAAATATATCGACTTTTCTATTGTAATGTAAATGAAAAATCAGATTGTAAGAATAGTTTGAAAAGAGTGAAGCTTTTTTAGGTCACTAATGCAGAGGCTGCGTGAGGAATTTGCTTAGGTAAAGATGTTTGTTACTATTTAGATTTTATAAATGCTTATTATTTGGTAGGCATTTTCCAATTTTAGAGGAAATTTATGTCCCAAGGACTTTAGAACTGAAAACATAATGGAGAAGAGGAGGGATTGAATTTGTCAATTATTTCAGGGCCTGAGAATTAAAATTCTTTTATTTTATACAGATGCTAATTTTAAATGATGCTATTGTTCCTAGAAATGCCATCTAGAAGAAGAATGAATTGTATCTGTTTTAAAGGGAGAGGAAAAAAAATCCTTAAATCTCCAATATGATGAATATGACAAAAGGTAGGAAGGTAATGCATATTAAAATAAAAAGCCATTTTATTGTGCTTACCAAGTTTTTCTTAGGGTTAGAAAAACAGTTGAAAGTATCACATGACTTACATGATTTGATTCTAAATTCAGAATTTCCACAGCATGTTTACTGTGTCCATTCTGTAATGCAAATACAGCATGGTCATTTACTTGCCAAAAAAAAACCAACAACAAAAAACCCACAACAACAACAAAAAAAACCAACCCAAACCCCAAAAACAAACAAACAAACAAACAACAACAAACCAGAAGGAGGAAAGAGCATAAAAACATATCTTATGATATTACATTATAACATGCACCACATGAACAGTATATAGAAATTCAGAATTCTGGTAATAAAAGAGATTTTAAATGGGAATGAAAGGCTTTCCTTGACATTTAGATAGTTGATGCTGTCCTATTAAATAAAGGGTAGAATTCAAAAGTTAAGCAAGTTCTATGCCAGTGGTAATTGTGGACTACTGCTCACTTAAATGAGTGGTATAAATTCTGCTGTTTGATGTTCTGTTTTGTAGTACAGTAATTATGCTAAGCTCTTTCTTTTCCTTGTGGATCAACTTGAAAACTGTTGATGCTGTGTTAATAATAGCAACTCTGGGCAAATACAGCTTTTGAAGCCCTATAACTCACATGCATTTGTAATTTAATCTTGGAAATAGTAGTGCCATTCTATGGAAATTGGAAAATTCTCCAAATGCCACAACAGGCATCTAGTTCTTGTAAACCCATACCACTATTAAAACGCACAGCTCTTTATAAAAGGGCTGGATGCAATTCTTCAGTGGTGTGACAGCTGCACAAATATGAAAGCTGCTGAAGTGCTGTATCGTGATGGGAGGGTTTGTAAAACCTGCCACGTTCCGTGGTGCACAAATACCATTAGATAGTAAAGGGACTCTGGCTTCTAAATCTATTTGGTTATTCTGAAAACCTCCTTGCAAGGCTGACACTGACACTGCAAAGAGATACACAAAGTGCACTTAATCCTTCCAAGGCAGGCTCCTGCTGGAGTGCTTGCTTTGGTGCAGTTGGGTTTAACGCTCACGGGCCGAGGCTGTGGGACAGCGCTCGGGTACCGCCGCTGCTCCTGCCAACAGCTCCCTCTCAGCAGCTTCAAGGGTACGTGGTTAACAAAATCTGCGGAAAGGTGTTCCTTTGGAATCCTTTAACACGGTGGGGAACGTGCAGTTTGCCTCGTTCTGCTTTTAATTCTCTGTTACGACATCTGAGACTGCAGCTTGCGAACGGGCCTGAGGCCGACAAAAGCGGGAACTAAATGCAGCAAGGGGCAGAAAATGAGTGAAGAAGCAAGCAAATTGCAGAACTGCCTGCTCCCTGGTTCTAGTGAGCAAATATTACTGCAGCTTATGTACTGAACAAATTAGACTGCTCCCTCCTCCCGCGAATTCTGCACATCAGATGAGCTGGAGATATATATATATATATATATACAAACAGTGGTCAGTGGGGTCCCCTCAGCCCTTGGCTTAGAATAAAATTCAAATTCATGGTAGCAATAATGTCAATGGGAAGTAAACTTACTAAAGCAAATTATAAAAATAATAGCAAATCTACCATCAATCAAAACATAGCTACTTATATTTCAGTTAGTGAGACTTGGTACATTCTATGTATTTATGTGTTCTGCATTTTTAATGTAATTCTATTTTTTTTAATGAGGAACGATATATACAAAGAGATTCTTTTTAAAAGATAGGGTAAAAACTATTTATATTCTAGGTTGTTTTGAGGATACAGTACTGTAGTTATACTGTTGATCTGAAGTTTACTAAAATTCACATCCATGGTATAACAGAGAAAGCAGAAGGGACATTCTTTTTATTTAAAATTGCATGCAAAAAAAAATTCCAAGTAAAATTTTGAACAGTTTTGGTAAGTAAGGTCTGTGGATATTCTGATTGTTGCTTGATTTTTTAAAAAAATGTAAATATAATAGGTTTTTGAAAATAAAGTAAATAATACAGTGCCCCTCTGACATTTTTTCAGATGAACAATTTTTCAGGAAGATTACAAGGCTGAGTAGTCAGTTTTTGAGAGGTGGAGTATAGTTTAGTTGGTGGGCCTGCTGTGATTGGAATTGATTAATGGGTGTTGTGATAAGCATAGAAACAGATCAGTGGCAGCTTATCCTGCTTTCAGCTGTCACAGCTGTGCCTCTTCACTCTTCTTCTGGCCCTATCACACTCCCCAGCAGCCTTTAAAGTACCTCCTTCCCAGTGGAATTTCTGCAAATCATCTACTCAAATGCCAAGATACCCTCGAAGCAGCTGTGTCTGAGAAAATTTGTTCAGGCTCACATATTTGTTGTGATGAAGAATATTACGTTAGAGAATCCTCTCCTCCTGCAGGAGGAAGCACGCTGTGCCATACCCTGAAGAGAGAGTTAAGTGATGATTCTGATGGGCAGGTGGGCTCCTTAGTCGAGAACTTTCAACGCTGGCTGGAACAGGAACACAGTTTGCAAACCTGCTGGCTAAGAGATATCACTGCTGCTGCTTGACAGTTCCAGTAAATAACCCCTGAATGTTAATTTTATTGCTAATGGCTTGGGAGAAGCAATGTTGTTACATGTTTAAAATCCTGGTAGCTGCCTTTTTTGTTGTAATGTCCGAAAGATTTTCAAATGCAGGTTTTATAAGTTCTGAATGTGTTTTGAAAGTATTTCCCTGGTTTCCTTAATGGGAACTGTGATCTTCAGTGTGATCACTGATGCAGGTAGTTGGATAGGAATCATGCAGTTTTAACAGAAAATTACAGGTATATGGATTTTATACAAAACAAAGCTGGGACCCTGAGGTCCCTTCTAAGCTGGCATTCAATGAGCCAGACTTCTTATATAACTTCATGGATTTGTGGAGGGTAGCCTAGGAATTATGTGCTTTTCAGGATATGCTCTGTAGGATTGCTCCAATTACTCACAAAAATATTTTGTTCATTGTATTGGAAAGTGAATAAGCCTAGAGCATGGAAGTAACTGTACTACTCTTTCTGGACCTTTTGTAGATTATAATACTTAGGTGGTAAATAGTCTTTTTATGAAATCTCTGGGTGCTGTAAATCATTGTTGGCTTCTCTGTATGCTTTAAATGCCTGAGGCAGCTATCCCAGCATTATCAATGAATATTATAAAATGTTTTTATCAAACTCAGGCAAATTAAATTTGAATTTAAAAGCACATTATGCCCAGAGAAGAAGGTCTCATCTCTGGCTAAATCTGCAGGATGTCTAACTGATCCACCAAGGTAGTGCACAGTTTATCCACTGTGGCAGTCTGTGAACAAGAGTAAGTTTAGACTCTTTAGGAAAATAAAAACTCACAACTAAAAATGATGATTTGTTAGGTTTCTATTATAAGAGCATGTACAGTTCCTGTGTTGTATATAGAGTCAACTAAGCCACATCAGTGGGAAACTACTTCTCAATGAGACAAAAAAAAAATCTTATTTAAAATNTTCAATACAACTTAAAAATTCCCTGTTTCCATACTATCTAGTGCTGCTGAAATGGAATATATTAAATGAGAACTGATTAAAAGGAAAGAAAAAATGTGATTATATGTTGTTCACATGTAGTATAATTGTTAAGTTTTCCACATCTTCATCTGCTACAGGGGGACTTGTTCTTTGGGAATTCAGCCTGCACTTTTGTCCTTCCTGTGATTTCTTATTTCAAGCTTGATAAGAAAGCATCCACTGTTGTATCATTTCCTTAGTGCTAACAGCTTTTATTCTCTTCAACAAGTGTTTACAGAAAAGTGTTGATGCTTATTAATCTGTTTCTTGTCTTACAAATGTGCTTATGCATGATTCGTGGTAAAATTGGCATTTCTGACAGCTCTCAGTATAATCTGCATAGCACAACAAGATTGTTACACTGAACAGATGTGGCTTGGAGTTGTTATTCTTCGTAATTACCATCATTAAGTGAAAGCATGTGTCAATCAACTTTGTACTTTAAACACACCACTCATTTGTGAGACACATGCATCTGAATTTCAGATACAGATCTAAAGTACTTGGGTTTGAAATTTATTTCTGTTGTTTCTATTTCATACAATACTCCATGAAACACACAATGCCCAAAAATGTCAAAGCAACAGATCATCAAGTTAAGAAAAGCTTTCCTGGGGGTTCATGTAGATACAATTTTCTTTTTGGAGGGGGAAG
>VYZR01023434.1:0-16472 GCA_013400675.1 Oxylabes madagascariensis
AGTGCATTCCCTGCTCCCTCCAGCCTGTCCCAAGCAGATAATCTGCTCTTCTGCACTGAAAGCTTGTTCCTTCCTGGGGCAAAAATAATTTAAAAAGTTGGCCAGAAAGGAGGCAAAACCATCAAACAACACCTCAGACCTTTGCTCCTCGCTCACCTGGGGTTTTGCTGTTTGAGTCTGAGCCCTCTCCAGCCTCCAGAGCAGCCATCAAGGAGATGTCCCAGGCCATGGCCCCCACATAACACCCGGACTGTCTCAGCAGCCACAGAGAAAATGGACATGGGACACAGGGGTTATGACACAATGGGGCAGATAAAGGCAAGTTGTGTGGGCAGTCATGGATACCGGTGGCAATAATTTGCCTTTAAAAGAGCCCCTGAGCTCACAGGGAGCCTCCATATCCTTCAGGAGATGATACTGCTGGGCACAGCTGGGTGAAGCCCCCCAGCATGCCCAAAGCCCAACTCAGGGAGCTGACATGAGTCTTCACAGGTGACTATTTAGAAAAAAAAAATTAAATTATTATATTTAGAAAACTGTTTTCATGCTGTCTGCAGCCCTCCATTCCAGCCTGTCTTCCCCATAAGAACAAGGCATTGCTGGGTTTTTAACCCTGACCACACAAGTCTATCCAAAGCCTTTGCTCATGGGGACAGCCAGCAATTCCAAAGGGGCAACCAACCACTCCATTGCTCCAACCTGTCATGCCTGCTCACTGCTTCAGAAGGAACAGCTGACAAACAGCCAGCACAACCACCAAATTCTTCTCCCGATGATAAATCCTCCCCATTACCCTCTGCTTTTTTCACACCAAGAAAAGCCTTTACTATTTCACAAAGAAAATCTGTACGAGTTGCTTCGTGCAACACACCAGCGAGTCAACAAGATTGCGGCAACAAGGGAAGAAGTCCCATCTTCCTTTCAGCCATGACCACAGACAACCCTTTGTCCCTGTCACACAGGACACTTGCTGCCGTGCCCCCTGCAAGGGCCTTGCACAGAGCTGCACAAGGGAGTAACAACGAAGGAAATACTTTGTTCCCACAGAACAGAAATCACCATAACTTTTCAGACCTCTTTACCAGCGTGTCTTTCTGGCAAATCAAGGACCAAATTAGGGAGGGGATGGACCCAGGGGAGGGGAGGAGGGATGAACAAATAACTGTACTCTGTGAGAGGCATCTGAACTTTTTCATGCCCTGCTGCTTTGGCAGCTGTGTCTTCACGTCTCTCCTCTGACCCCGCTGGTCCAGTCGGGGCTGGGGACTGCAAGAGTGCCCCTGCTTCCCTCAGCAGCTGAGCCATGAAGGCATCACACAGCCATGAAGGCGGCATGGCACAGGGAAGCCAGCCCGGAAAGCCAACAGGACACAGCTCCAGCAAAATCCAGCCTGCCAGCAGCAGGATCCAGCCACTCAAGCACAGGTCAGTCAGCAGCGAGGGGTCCTGCACACCATTGCCTCTGAGAGATACAAAGCAGCAGCTGGGGATGGAAACCACCTGCCCTTTGCTCCTCCTTTGCCATGGATGGTAGTAGTTTTCCACAGAGGATTGGTCTCCTTATTCTATTACCTTCTTAACGTGGCAGATGGCACATTTGGGTTCCCCAGTTGTGCTGAATGCCACATCATTGCTTTATGTTTCAAAGGAGCTTTGGCACCCCCAAATCCTGCTAAAGCAAGGGAAACAAACTTTAGTTAGGGATACACACCCAGTATGACTGAACACTGAGGCCACCCTCCCTGCACTGCTGTCTGTAAAATGTGGTTTACAGATGAGGAGAAACCCAGCAGGAGCCTGTCCCTGGCAGGTGCTGCCTGTCTGCAGGGAGCTGTGTCCTGGGCACGCTCCAGCCCCCCAGGAGGGTGATTCCCTCAGCTGAACCAGGCATTTCTGGGGGCCCTGACTAAACAGACTAAAAAAAACAGAGGCAGGGGCACCAGCCCACAAAGCCATTTACCCCAGCACTGCCATGCTGTGCAGTTTGGTCTGAGTGATCTGAACAGAGAGCAGGGAAGCAGAAAAGAGGAATTGTTTGAGAAATACCTTGCTGACTGAATTCGCTGCTTTGCTAAAACCAGTGTTTGGTGGGGGGGTGGCGGCTTCCAACCAGGAGCCAGAAATTGTGGAAGGAAGTGGGGACCACAAAGCCTCTGAGGACCCCAGCAAATATGGTATCAGCCAGACTTAGACAGCAGTTGTTTGTGTATCTGGGGCAGACAGATTGCATGTCATGCCATTAGATGGATTGTCTTGGTCAGGAGAGAGAAATGAGGCAAGAACTTTCTTTCTCTGCTGCTTTATCTGCTCTATGCAGAATTGTCAGATTATGCAGAAACACCAAGCATCAGACAGTGAAATGTTTGCACTACATTTGCATTGTTTCCCGAGCAGAGTAAAACATTCTCATTTTGATTGAAGGTACCTCTTAACCTCAAGGGAGAAAACGATTGTGCATGTAAGGCAGGACAAATGACTAAGTAGCTTTCCAGTGCTGGTCCACAGCACAGTTACCATGGTCTGAGCTGGCTCCCAAGTCCTCAAAGGCAGCAGAACTAGGAGCTGACCCTGCCAGGCCCTGGCCTGTCAGCACCAACACCTCCCCTGTACTCCCTGACCTCAGGGGACAGGCACAGACTGGGCAGGCATGTTGGCATGGCACACCAAACGTGCTGTGGGTGTGCTCTTTAAGGCAGCTTTGGTGAGTGCAAAGCTATGCCCACCGGTGAGGCTGGAGAGATGGATCATTCACCTGGAAGAGACCTCAGGTGTGCTGCCAGTCCCCTCCCCACAGTCCTGTGCTCTCCAGCTGTTTTTAGCCCTGTTCCCGTACCAATGCCACGGTGGCCATGCGACCACTTCAGCACCCAGGATATGTGACAGGGAAAAATAACGCAGTGTCAGGAACTTCACCGTTCCTGCTGGTTTTTTGTTCTGTGAGCCATACCCAGTGGCAACCAAAACCTGTGAGCAAGGAGATTCTGATGTGTTGTAGAGACGGCCACAACACTCAGAGTGCTTTGGTAAAACTTCAGAAGGCTTCAAGCATCAGCACCTCGTTATCTAGAAGTCTTTCATACCTTTTCTCTGTAGCCTCCCATGGGCAGCTCCACACAGCTCTGGCGCTTTCCCTCCTTCTTCTCTCTTCCTCCTGCAGTTCCAGCTCACTCTTTCTTGTCCCTCTTTCCTCACAGCACGGCCAGAAGACTCCAAGTGCCTCCCTCCCAGCTCACTCACTCTTTTACCACACCCAGAGCTGTGAGAGCAAGGCTGTTCCCACTTTTTGGTAATTAACACAGCTGCAATGTATCAGGGGCAAGATCGCCTTCAGCACTGTCTCTATGTGTCTCCCCACACTGATGGGTCTGATGTCACACAAGTTTACCAAGAAGTTTGCAGGTGGATCAAAGCCAGGCATTGGTAATATAAATGATTTAGAGCAGCTATTTGTGTCCCAGCACAGAGTCTGAAACACCTGAGGNTCCTGAATCAGGGTGACACTCGCTAGTTTGCTCTCAGCAAAACCCCACTGCTCCAAGTTACCTGTATCCACACAGCAGCTTGGCTTTCACCTGTCCATCACCTCTGTGGGTGACATCAGCAGCTGTTCCTGAACACTGTAGGTGGGATGGAGAGGTCAGGGAGCGCAGCCTGCCCCAGTGATGCATGGGGACACCTCCCATCCCAAGGGGAAGCTGGTGCCTTGCTCCCCAGCCCTAGGGGCAGCCTCACTGGGCACAGCAGGGCTCAGCAGGTTTAGCTGGCACTACAGGGATGTGGTGTCTGGTTCTAAGTTTTCCTGGGCAACTTTTTTTTGTTTCTTATTACACCTGTTATCCCAGCACCCTGGCCAAAAGTGTCATGGAGGTTACTGCAGTCTGGTGGGCAGAAAGATCTCAAAGCATCCAACCACCAAATGCGGGAGAGATGATGGAGACATTGATCTCGTCAATGATTCAGCTGATTGGATTGTGTATTTCCTTGGAATTCATGTGCTGTTCTGGGTCTCTCTTGGTAAGTGGGGAAAAACCCCACTGAGCTTTAAGGGCATGGAAGAGCTTTACCAGGTGGCTCTCTGAAACTGCAATAGTTAAAATAAGTTAGGCTCCAAAATTATCAAAGCTCAGAATAGCGAATTATTCAGCGGGTACCTTTGTGCAGGGAATCTGCTTCACTTCAGTCAAACAGAATGGAGAAACAATGGAGCATGTTTCCTGTCACATTAGAAATATTCTTTAGCTTTTAATAAAGACAAAAAGAGGAGGAGTAGGTGGATATTTTAGAAGCTATTATTCAATAGTTTCTAACGGTATCTACAGTAATTTAGGAATAATCTTGAGGAATGACATCCATAACACAAAAGATGTCTCCTGCTGCTCCTTGCAACAAGGGCAACACAGGGAAGATTAGGAAACCTTGGACAGCACAATGGGCTCAGCCATCCCAGGCTTCGGTGCCTTTCTGAATAACATATTTAAAATGCTGTTGAACTTATCAGGAGAATGAAGACTTTGGATTAAAGCCGCAAGGCAGGCAAAAGATGGCAGGAGATGCTCTGGCTTAGTGCTACAGCCAACAAACCAACCCTGACCTCCTAATTCCCAGGGCAGGGACCTGCTGAGCAGGTGATCACCTTGTGTTGCAGCCCAACCCGGGCACCTGGGGCTGCACAGGAAGCTGGAAGGGGACACAGCTAGGACAGCTGATCCCAACCAACCCAACAGATATCCCAGACCGCGTGAGCAGACCACATTCAGTGTATAAAGCGGGGGGTGGAAGGAGGAACACTCAGAGTGAGGGCGCTTTGTCTTCCCAAGTTACTGTTACATGTGAAGGGGCCCTGCTCTCCTAGAGACGGCAGAACAGCTGCCTGCCCATGGGAAGGGGGGAATTAATTCCTTGTTTTGCTGGTTTGTGGCAGCTTTTGCTTTACCTGGTAAACTGCCTTTGTCTCAACTCACAGTTTTCCTCTCTGTTACTCTTCTGATTCTCTGCCCTGTCCCATCGGCTGCGGCGGAGTTTGGGTTAAATCGTGACACACTCCGTTGTGCTTACACTCCCTACTGGCAGATCTGAAAGCTGGGCGAGAAGGTATGTGAGTCTGCCCTGAATTACATTACTTTTTAACTCACTAAAGAGGTGATAGCTTTTTGGTTTTCACACCATCCTTTCAAAATCCACCTGCTGTTCCACACTGCTCAGCAACCTGGCAGTGGGACGCTGGAAGAGTGCATTGGGATGGCAGACAGCAAACCCAGACATCAACATGCCACAGATGCCTCTTAAGAGAGGGCTTAGACCTTAACCCCAGCAGGGTTTTGTTGTGTGCTGGGGTTTGGAGAAAGCAGGGAGGTGCTAATACAGTCCTGCCACATCAGATGTGGAGACAGGAGGCGGTCATAGCCACAGCTGCTTTGCAAGTCCAGCTGGAGACCAGAGGATTCCTCTCTTGAGGAGAAGGAAATATTTGTTCTTCATGTGTACCATTAATGACAACAGAAACTTTAGATTTACCATACCTTGCTTTGGGTGTAGATAGCCTGTGAAACCACCAGAGCAGACAGCTCTTCTTGTGGTTGTGACTGGCACCAGTTTCACCAGGTCTGCAAAATACATCATTGTAAACTCATTTCCTGCCCTGCCTCATTTGTGACAGGCAGCTGAGACTGCACTAACACTAACTGTGTTAGTTAAGCACTAACACAGGGGCCTCTGAGGATGCTGCCAATCCAGCACAACTAGAGGGTTTCCTTCAAATACCAAGAAAATCACTTTTCAAGAGCATCAGTGTAGGGGACATTACCCCAAATGAGAATTTCTGCAAGGTGCAGTGCCTTGTGTACTGGAGGACCTCCAGGTTGAGCTGGAATAAAATCTCTCCCCAGCTGAAAAGCCACAGTGCTTGGATTCATTCAGCAACAGTGGAAGGTCCATGCAGTGTGCAGTATGTCTGCTTGTCCCACACGAGGCTGTTAACCCCAGATGTCACTTCAGGGTATCACAAGGGCTGTGAAGGATTATTGCACAGACAGGGCATTTTCTGGCACTCTGGACTGGGGCCTTTTCATTTACAGCTGAACTTTGCACAAGTAGCTGTAATCTTCTCACTTCCTTCTGGAGCTTGACCTGAAGGAAATAGACACATTTAGGATACCTGACATAACACTGGAAACTTTCTGGTCGGATGGGGGCACCGATGGCTCAGTCAGAAGAGGAGACAAGAGAGAAAATTTCCTTGTTCTGAAAGACTTTGTGCCCTCTTGCAATGCTTGTGTGGTCCCACTGTGCCCATATGGATCCCTTGATCAACAGCTACTTTTCCTCTAAAGTAAGTCCAGAAACACTGTCAGGACACTTTCCCACCAAGAGGTTAATGAAGAGTCCACCAGATGGGCAAAATAGGGAAAGTCTCAGTCTTAAAGTTCGTCTCTTAAATATCTCTTTACTGGAAAGCACTGACTGTCGAACAGGAAAAAAAATTGAGTCTACTGGGAAGTAAAGTGCCATCTATTAAATTAGTTATTTCTCCCCATGCTCATTAACCAGGACACCAGAAGCAAAATCTAGTGACATTTTTGTCAGGAAAAAAAAGCAGAGGTGTCTCGTTTCCTGTGTCCCACAGAACTGAACCTGAAAAAGAGAGAAGGATGCTGACTTTTCAACTTAAGTAATAATGCAAAACCCGAGGAAGGGGCAAGCTGCACAGGATCCCAAAGGCAGATTGCAAAGAGATGGATTTGCTGATAGTTCACTTCTGGCTCCTGCTATTCCTCTCCTGACACAGCCTCTGCTGCCTACTAGAGCAATCATATCCAAGTGTAATTGTCTAACAATTTTTCCACACTGAGGAAATAGTTCTGATTACAGACATTAACAAGTTTAGGCATTAAGCTTCCTCACTGTAATTACCCTTGAGCTTAGTCTCACAAATGAATTAATGTGCTGATCGCTTGGACTAATAGAACAAGCAAAAGGGTGATGAATTGCTTCCAAATCAGTTAAAATCAAGCGTGACATCATTTAATTAATTTCAGAGCTTGAGGGGAGGAGAAAGGTGGTCAGCACAATGCTGAAAAGAAAGGTCTCTCTCTTAGTGATTTCTTTGGAGAGAGAAATATGCAAACAGGGGAGGATGGGGCTGGGGAAAGGGAAGAGGTGCACCAGGTGAGATGGAGGAGGCTGAAGATGAAACTGTGCAATTTCTGTGTTTGAGCAGGCAGGCCCAGGCGGCTGCAGCTGTATGACCAATTGGGTCCAGCTGACAAAGGTGCAATGCATGGATTTCTTCTGGGTAGGAACAGATGCATTGGTCACCTCACTTGGAATTTTAGTCATTCCTGAATTCGTACACAAACCCTGCTGCTCCCCCAAGCAGAGGGCCCACTCCTGGCCTTCCCAAGGCTCACAGTTCCTCCCTGAGTGCTGAGTGTCTGACGAAGCATTGTCAAAACCCCTCACCTTGGTCATGTATTCTGGCAGGGATCACTTGCCAGGCTGCCAGCACAAGGTTTGCCTGGCCACTGCTGCCAAGAACAGATAGACTATTATTCTCCTTGACTTCTCCTCCCAGTCAGCTTTTTTTAGAAGGGAACAAAAAGGGTCAACGGAAAGAACACGGCAGGGCTTTGGACTGCTGCTGTGAAGTACAGATTCTCTTAGATTAAACTTCCTCTCGGATGGCTGCCCACCTGTAAAATAAAATGGTAGGGCACAAGGAGCTTGTACCTGACAGGGTTCCATGTGGAGCTTCTCCTGGCAACCCAACAGATAACAACCATCACCAACTTAGATTTTGTATCACGTGAATATCCTACACAAACAGGCACCAGTAGAGAAACTTTTATAAATCAAAGGTCTCCATTGCAGCTCACATCTAGAACAGGGTTCTGCAGTGGAGAGCAGACTAGTGAGGGATACTTTACAAACACAGTTGTGGCCTGACAACAGCTTAAACACGTTAGCAGCACACACAGACATACATCTACCTGTATGCAGACACTCCAGGATTTGCTGCCTGGAGAGAAACACCTCATCTCTCCTAAGTATACATATGTGATATAAAATACACCTTCAAATGACACACAAAAACAGACAAGAAGGCACAAAAAATGTACACCCAAACACATGATTTCATTTAAATGACAAGGACTTTTGTCACTGCTGATGTCAGTGGGAGCTGCTTAAGGCCCACAGTTCTTTTACTGCAGGTTTGATCTATATCTTGTTTCCATGAATTCTGGAGCAGTGAAGGGAAGGAGGTCATGAGACATGTGGAAGCTAAATTTGAAGATAATTCATCCTCGTAAGTGTGGAGAGCCATCAGGCCTTGTGGCAGAGCCTGGCTGACCCTTCATTAGACAGCAGACCAACTCCCCTCGGTTACTGAGAAGGGTAGTTTGGGAGTCTCCCTGTGACAAGACTGTTTCATGGGATTTACCAGAGACCACAAGTCCAGCAGCCCAAGATCAGCACCCTCTGGCAGCATCCATCATTGTCTTGGCTGTTTTAATCCATCCTGTCACCCTGGTGACAGTACAGTTTATGAGTCCATTTGTTTGATACAGACCTACAATACACGTGGTTAGTGGAGCAGAATGCAGGTGACAGTCATTGTGTTATAGAGCAGACTCCTTATTCCCAGAACATGATCTTGCAAGGTATCAGGCATCTTCTGAGATGCTTATAGCTGTTTGCTCTGTTTTTAAACTACAAACAGCAAACAACAGCAAAGAGCACCAGCAGCCTGGCACTAATGTTCACACATGTAAAAAGTTCAACAGTGCTGAATTTCCTTTCCTAGTGATGACCTGACAAATTCTCTGCATCCTCTGTACCTTCATGGGTGATCAGAGATCTTGAAGAAGACCCAGCTGTCCCTGCCTTGTCCATCCAGCTTTTCACAGAGGGCTGATTCTGCTCTGAGCTGAGAGCCTCACGCTGCTCTCTTTACTCCTAAGGAGGAATAGCTCATCACACTTGTTCTTTCATTAAACCAACACATAGTGCTCATGCTAGGGACCAGTTTGGCCCAGTAAAAACAAAACCAAACACTGTAACCAAATGGTGGCAGAGGTTCAAATACTTGGCACTGCTGCCTTACACTGCTGGAGACCAAGCTCTGCACTTGGTGGGCAAGCCACCTTTAGGGCTTTAGAGAATTGGAAGGGAAAGCAAAAAAGTGGTCTGGCTGAGAACTGATTTTTAAGGGTAACTAAACTTCCAGCTCAACCCCCCTGTCAGTCACTTCCTGAAAGTCTGGTGGGATTAATTTATAACTCTGAGGGAATTATTCACCTGTGCACCATAGGCCATCTGGGCCTTTTTTTGTACTTCAGTTCTCCAGGTGTAAAGAGGTAGGAATAAAAAAACCCACTCATCTCCGAGGGATGAAAGGTTTACAAAATGCTCCCAAACCGTGCTACAGGGAGGTGCTCTCCTAAGCATCTTGCAGGGACTTCTTGGCAGCATAACAATGCCATGGTATTCTAACAGCAAGAGAGGGATTTGCTTTTACAATATGACATTTGCCAGACAATTAAGGTGAAGAGCTGTGTGCTATAATAATTTTTAGTATTAAACACACACAGTAAAAATAAATGTTTAAAGGCACCTTTTTTTTTTTCATCTAGGACATGATGCTTTGCACATTATTGAAAGAATCCTTACTGTTTCCATAAGCTTCAGTTCAAACAGTGTAATTATTACAAGGAACTTTTTTTTCTGCCATTTAAGAGATCCAGAAATGAAAGAATCTGAGCTTTTCTAATTTAATGGTTGGAGAATTTCCTCTGTGTGCTCCTTCTTTTATTCTGTCATAGTTGACGATGGTCTGAGAGATTGAAACAGATAAATAAAAATGTGTTACGCACTTATCGTCCAGTGTCATAGAAATCTACATTACACTCATGAACTATAGGGAGAGACAGGAAATCATATAATGATTCACAAGTGTTTTTCAATTTCCACAGGACTCCTTTCATCACTTCCCAGATTGGATATAAGGTTTTGGAGGTAACTTCCACTGCCATCCTGCAGCCCACAAACATCAAATAGGAGGCATCTGGGAAGGTGCAGCAAACCCAGACACAGAGGCCCTCCCTTTCTATATTCAGAGGGTGTTGTTGTATTCATGTTAATCTTTTAGATCACCCCAATGCCAACAAGATTGCAGACAGGATGTTTCCTGTACTTCCTTTTTTCAAGAATATAGAACCAAAATCCTTGGGGCCCTGGTCCTGACCCCAAATCAAAACCTCACCTAGTCTCCTATAAAAACTAGCTTCCCAAGACAAGGCCTGCTGGAAACACAGGCTTTGGCACTACCACCAAAACTGGGGGGGACGAGATGCTGTCTGGGAAGCACGGTCAGTCAGACTTCACCCCTAACAAACCAAGCCTTAACTTCAAGCCCTGGGAAAAATTCTTCTAATTCAGGGCAAGCCTGAGATCTCCTCCCAAGAGCCTTTGAAGTTGTTATGTTAATTACTCCAACTTCTACTCCCTATTGGTTACTTATATTCCATATATGGTTTCCATATGTTTCTAGAATGTTCCACCTCCAAGACTATATATCGTTATTTCTCCCTTGTTTCTGGTCTTTTGGAGCTTGTCCCTACACTGCATTTGGTTTCTGGGCATTGTCCCTATTTTTATTTCTCATTAAAGTAATTTTCTGTTAGGGCACTCCATCGTTCCCACTCCTTTTTCTTATTTTGCACCACACTCACCCTGAAGTCAGGGGACTCAAAAATTTGTTGCAGCCACACCCTCACTGCAACATTGCTGGACCTACCGTGCAAGAATTATGTGACTTTGACCCGGTCTTCGGCTCGAATCATATGGGAGACGGGTAATCTGGATTTCTAGTTAATCTGGACCTGGAGTGATGTCCTAATGTGCAAACCCTGCCATAGGAGGTTTAGAAGGAAATGCCTCCAACAGGAGAAAGCCCTCGGGGCTGAAGTCACATGGAATGCAGAGCCCTATCCTAGCAGCCATCACCACAGTGTTTGCATTTCTACGTTAATATTCATGGATATGCGAGCAAACGTCCTCTAACTGCAACTTCAGCCTGGTCAAGGTGACTGACCTTCTTCATTAAGTGCTTTCAAATTTCCAATCTAGCCACGGATGTGAAAAATCTGTGCTAATTATAGGTTTGTCGGGAGGTCAGAAGTGCAGAGGAGAGGTAAGGGGGTTTCTGACAGTTATTTAAAGGCACAGCATCAACTTCAACAGGGTTTTGGGCTTGCACTAATACACTGTCCTGGTCTCTGTCATTCAGGTCGGGTTATCCAAAAGTAGAGCTAAAAATCTGGGAGGGCTTCAGATACTGGGACCTGCCACTGATTCAAATGACCGAGGTGAAGCTCCTCAATAGTGAAGGAGACACCTTCTCTGTGCCTCCCCCCGATTTTTGTCCCAGTCCATTCTAAATTCTGAACATCGGGTACCCTCGTGGACGCTATAACACCATCCCAAACTATGTGTGCACAACACTTACAAACAGTGCTTAAAACATAATGGCTTGTTAATATAACTTGTGTCATCACAGAAGTGATACGAGCTCTTTCCCTTTTATAGCCTTTTCAATAAAGCACATTTTGAAACTCACTGACCTTTATTCTTTCCTTCTTTTTTTAAGTTCCCTGGCATTATGTAGAAAAAAAACATCAATGTGAAGAGGAATTTAATGCAGCTTATTACCACTAACAAGGGAATGGCCCATAATTCTAAAGGGACAGAGCCTCAAGTGAGCTATGAAGGTCATCTTTTGCATCCAGAAGGAAAATGCAATACTGATTGTGTCATGCGTCCCATTTCAGAAACATTGCAGTCTGCTCTCAGTTTTGTTGCAATAATTTGTAAAAATAAAAGGTTTTTCTCTCAGATAGAAATTCACACAGAAGGTCCTCCCCACTTTGGGGAGGATTGAAGGTAATTATCTGTCTGGATTTTACAGTACTATTTATATTCCTCTGGATTTGCTGGTTAGCTTGTTCATGAATCTTTAGGACCTGAAGTTATATCCAGCCACTGCTTCTCCCTGCTGGTAATACTCAAACCTCTCAGTGGGTAAAGGCACAAACAGCAAACTTACAGGCTTGACCAGGGTTACCTCCAGAGCTCTCCAATAATATATTTAGTTCTTGGAAATCAGTCTTTCCTGTGATCCCCCAGTGCTGCTTCATGCAGCCACGAGCCTCAGAGCAATGTAAAAAGACGACAATGCTGTGCTAAAGCCAGTGTGGCATGAACAGGTCACTGCAGGGACCAAGCTGTAGATTATGTCTTGGACAAATACACAAGGCTGAGGAAGACATTTTAAGCCTTAGGTCACGAATGAAGACAAACAGCAGTTTACCTTCCCAGCCCTTACTGCATCAGGGATATGCCAGAGCGCTGCTGTGGGCGAGCACTGGGAAGAAGCATTGCTGCCCTCTAAGAATGGAGGTTTTCTTTTCGTCCTTAGCACAAACACATCAGTGTAGTGCTGCAGCTCTCAGGTCACTGGTAACTGGGGTGTAACTGGGATGAGATACATCTTTCCATGTCCCAGTTTCCTGGTCCACTTTTCTACAGCCCTCAGAGAGCCTGGTGGAGGGAAGCTGAGTTGCACCTTCCTCCTCTGCCTCAGTGCTGAGAATCTGATATTTTGGCCTTGCTAAATGGGTCGGGATTTGTGCTCTACAGAGATATTTTCCTTGAGCTGGTTTCAAAAGAAATATCTTCTTTGGGTGGGATGACGAGAAAAATAAAAGTGTTTTCCCTCACATCACTATCCTCCTTTCCAGTAGCGAATGGTGCCGTGGAAAATGGTGTAAGGAAGTGTTGTGGCACTACCAAAACTCTATTTTCAAAATGATGACAATGAAACATTGTTGATTAAGAAGATCCTGATCCCACTGTCTCACTTACTAAAAGAAGGGGCACATGCAAATCCATGGTCATGTTGAGGCTTGGAAGAGAAAAGAACACAGCAAAAAAAAATTGGGCCATGCTGGGCCTCATACTTGAACATCAACTCCTTATCACAAACTAGTTCCTCACTAATTGATGAACAGTTAGCAGCTTTGCCAAACATTTGACCCTTCAAGTGGGAAAGACAAATTGCAATGCTGCATAAGTAATAAAACCCAGGGAGCATCCTCAAGGCTGATTTAATGATGCAAGGAGCCAAAGAAGCCAGAAGAGAAACTGTGGTGGAGCAGCATTTCCGTCCATTCCCAAAAGATCCGATCCAAGAATTGAGCTAATTCTTCTTGTGAGAGGACTGGCAAGCGGCAAAACACAGCTCCAGTCTCCGAACAACAACCCTGCACGTCCCAGCTTGCCAGCCTACAGCCTAAACAAAACTGGTTTTGGCTGAGGAAGGTAATGTTGCCAGTGGTGCTAATTGCATAGCAGCTTGGACAAAAGCCAGTCCTGCTGAAGGCAGCGGCTCTGCTCAAGAAAGGTAAGCAGCAGAAAGCTCTCCCAAATCCAAAACTTAGGCCATTCTTCCTATTTGGCAACATCCCTCACTCACACCATGCTTAGCCCAGGCTGGTCTAAAGAGGGACAGAAGGAGATGGCTAGAGAAACAGCTCCAATTTTTTTAAATAACAAGCAACACTGTGAATGAGTAAAAAAATGTAATTGTGTTTCTGGTGTATGTAGATACCCTCTCCTTTCAAAAAACCACTATGTCTTCCTAGGTACTCCCCAGACATCAGTGTTTTGTGTCAGTTCTGGCAGGGATGAAGCCTTGCAACAATATAATACAGAAAAAATGCCTTTTAGTCTCTATTAAATGGATGGATCAATTAAATCTGTAAAGATGGGTTCTAACCTGCCACCACTCTGAGACAGACACAGGAAACATTTCCAGTACAAACTAACAACACCAGCACTAACTCTATTGACTTGTTAAAGGTGTATATTTCATATGCTTCGTTTCATATGCTGATAGATGTACTATTTTTTTATGTTTATTCCCCACTCACATCTCTATCTGCCTGAAGTATTGATCCATTACAGAAAATCTGTACTTTTGCTCTCAGTTTTCCTTCTTCCTTAGTCAGAAACTGAACTGATCGTCTCTGGGGATCAGAGGGACACCTAAGCTACAAATCTGAAGGGAAAAGGCAACAGTTCCCATCCCTGCTTCACATACAGCTAGCCCTATAAATGCTCCCCTGCCAACTGCTTCAGCCTCCTGCTGCTTTTCATTTTAATTCTTTTAAATTATAGCTAAGCAACCGTGCAAATTGTCTGACGCCAAGTTCCTCCCTTTCCTCCTAAGAGAAGCCAGCACAGTTTTCACTGGTGCAGTTCTCCAAGGACAGCAGAATTGTGGTATCACACTAAGCACTGAATGCTCCCTGGTTCGACAGGCCACATCCCCTTAGAGCAAAAGAAGCAGCCCAAAAAATCCAGAGAGCGTCTGTATTTGGACTTTCGCACCCCTAAACTGTTTGGAGAGGAAAGAACAATTCAGCTTCCTCACCACCCTTTTAGACTCAACTGCTCTCTCCTCTCCACAAATGTGAGCTGCTCCTACTGGAGGTGTGTGGAATCCACCTCCTTTTGCTGGCACTGCAGTGGCCCACTGCAGGGGCTCTTGGGCTTAGCCTTCAGTTATGCTGCACTTCCCTGAAGACTTTGTCTGAGACGTCCCCTGTTGTCTAATATTCATTTTATGCACAATCATAATTCTTTTTTAATTGAATCTTGTTGTAAGTTTTTCAGCCATGTAGGATTCTGCACCCAAATATAGACTTTTTTCTCTTATCAAGGGAAATGTCCCATATCCAAACAGCAAAAGAGACCAGTGAGTAACTTAAATGCAGGAAAGTAAACGCCAAAACATTCAGAAAATCCCCATGTGGCTGCAGACAGCATGCCAGTGTGGATAGGGGCAGAACCAGGGACACGAGGCATGGACGGAGGATGGGGAGATGAAAAGATGGGTCTGAAGTGTGTGCAGCACTGGGACTTGCTTCCCAGCACAGCAGAACAGGAACGCTGTGTGCTGTGGTCTCCCCCACTGGCCATCGCGTCCCCCTGCTCCTCCAGAGGGCACTGAAGGGGCTCTGGGCAGCTTTCCTGCCCTACCTGCCATGGCTGCAAGGTGCTATTTGGTGATTGAAGGTTCGGAGTTTGCTTTTTGCTTTCTCCCTAGCTCTTGAGAAATCATCTGTGAGATGCAGAGCAGCTTTTATTTAAATATGTAACAGCACCCCATTTTTGTGTTAGAGGTCTGAGAATGGAGCCCAGATAGTATAAATCCAGCTTTATTTGCTTACACATGGCATTTCCCTGACTACTACCATTCTGAACCACCCAAATCCGTCAATCTAATGGAGATATATGGACAGTAAAAACATGTACTGGAAAACTACTGGCATGTGGTACAAAATGATCAGATTTAATCAGCTGATAAATTATTCACTTCAATGGAGAGTCAAACCTATGACTTGAATCTGTTTATGGATGTCCGATTAGTGCGAGTAATTTTCCATTGCTTTATTATGTTTGCTAATACATTATGAAAACCATGTTGTGATAATACTCTTGCTTAAGTCATTTTGTTGTATGAGCACATACCAGAAAGCTCGTTCCAGCCAAGGCCAGGGACACGTTACAGTGGGCACCACTTAGTTACTCACTACTATGCTATTTCCAGGGGCTTCTGCACAGCCAAGCTGCCAAGAGAGTGGGAATTTCATTTAAGGAAAGCTATTACACTGCCAGGCTCTCTAAGCAGCACTGCTCTCTTTTCAGACCCAGCTGCCACTGTGATAAAGTGCAGGAGGAAAGCTGTCCTGGCTGCCCCCCAGACCATGATGTGGTGCCTGGAGGCGGAACACAGTGGTAAATTGCATCACACTATTGAGTGTTTGTGTAGGAGCACAAGGACACAAACAGCAGAAGCAGCAGCACCTGCAACTGATGCAGCACCTGCAACTGATGCAACAGAGCTTGGCAAAACAAGTCCCAGAGACTGCAGGGAGACCTGGACTATCATGTCTTGTAGGAGAAGGGAATACAGGTGACCTCACCCCTGATCAGTAACAGCTGTGTTAATTACCCAATACAGCCTCGCCCCTGATGGGTCACAGCTGTATCCAGTAAGGATAAATGTGGTAAAAGGGAGGGGGTTAGCTGAGGAGAGAGAATCATGAAGCAGGAGGAAGCAGCATCCTTGAGGAACATGAGGGAGAAAATCATGAAGCAGGATCATGGGGAGAGAGAACCAGTGCTGTGAGGTCAGTCTGGGTGTGCAGTCAGAGCCTGCTGTTGGAAGCTGCAGTCACAGTCTAGCTGGGTAAAAGCCTGCAGTCAGAGGCTGCAAACTGATCCCTGCAGTCAGAGTTCAGCAGGAAATAACCAGCAGTCAGAGGCTGCAAGGGAAACCTCCAGCAGGAGCTTGCTGCAGCAGAGTCAGGGAATGGTTGGAGTCAGGATGGCTGAGGTGTAAAGAGGGATAA
>VYZR01023434.1:16515-32421 GCA_013400675.1 Oxylabes madagascariensis
CAGCAGGAGCTTGCTGCAGCCAGGGTCAGTGAATGGCTGGAGTCAGGATGGCTGAGGTGTACAGAGGGATAAGCCAGGGCCCTTTTCATGCTGTGATAAACAGGAAGTCTGTGTCTCAGCTCATTTCTACCCTCTAACAAGAGGGCTGCTGCAGTAATGTCTAACTCCCATATGAGAGTGGCCTGAGCATTTTATCCCATTAGCCTGTACTGAGGTCATCCTTACACAGCTGCTTCCAGGTACAACAAAGGAACGGGCACAAGGTGGCATGATGGAGAAAAGCCTTGACTCTGTCCCTTCTTCTCTGCTGCTCTGAACTCACTACATGTCCAGAAACAAGGCTTGCACCCCAGA
The DNA here is from genome assembly GCA_013400675.1 of Oxylabes madagascariensis. Taxonomy (NCBI): domain Eukaryota; kingdom Metazoa; phylum Chordata; class Aves; order Passeriformes; family Timaliidae; genus Oxylabes; species Oxylabes madagascariensis. The sequence continues at coordinate 16,870 of VYZR01023434.1, forward strand.
AGGCCCCAAAAAGGTTTTGCTGGCCTTGGGGTGGATTGAAAGGACTGCGGTAGCACATGTCACACCTGCAGAGCCCCAGGTGCTCTGCCCTGGGCAGTGATGCGCTTTAGAAAAAGACCAAGAAGGAAAGAAGCCAGAACTGAAGAAAGAGCTGGATGGCACAGGCCTGCTGGCCACATCTGCCACCAAGCCCATCCTGGGGCATGATTTTGGAGAATGTTCATCTCAACAACATATGGCAAAAGGTCATGGCACCAGGGCGCCCTGCCACCAGCCTGACTCTTCCTTGCCCTTCTGTCCCCTTCCCCATGGCACAGAGCTCCCAGCTCCAGTCCCCTCATACCACTGTCCTTTTATTTTACATAAGGTGTTGGTCTCCCTTTCCTGCAGCCCATGGAAAGCACTGGTTGCTGAAACTGCAAGAATTGTGCTTGAAAGAAAGAGGTAATTGTTATAAATGAGAGCAACTTGAGCAAGCAGAAGATGAGGGAGCCTGAGTTGAGCAGGCTCTTAGGTCCATCTTACAACAATTCCTTCTCTGCCGTTGGACAGGGAAAATTCTCCTGAAGAGGCAATGTAAAGTTTACCTATTTTTCATCTCTCTTCTCTGAAAGCCAAGCAGGTCCAACCATCCAAGGCTGAACCTTGCAGTGACACCACAGCACTGAGAAGCCCTGTGCAAGACTGGGCTGACACTTGGGCAGGAAAAGGCCATGAGGTTCATATCCCAGAGCCAGCTGCAGGCACTGGCATGGCAGGGACCTGAACATTCCTAGGCTAGGAATTCTCAAATTCCTAGGCTGTTTTTGGCATTGTTTAATTTTTAGCATTTTTTCCCTATTCTCCGTACTTTTTGACTTTTGCAAGTGTGTTAAGCAGAGGGATCCAGCTGTGCCAGGACCCAGGATGGAGCTGTACAGCTGTCCTGTCACCCACAGGGCAATAATGGCTGGCAGTACCTGCTCCCCCCCTTTTCCAGACACATCCCTGCTACAGGGCTGTGTTTAGTGACCTGGCTCAGGTTTAGCAAGTGAAAGGTGCCAGGCTGACACTCACCCTTTTCAGGCACAGGGAACCCCTGACCCCACACACTCTTCATCCACCAGGAACGAACCCGCCAAAGGCGTGCGGTAGCTCAGCTCCTGTGTGGGAAATGAGGCAAAAGCAGGGGCACAGTCTATACTAATGGAGGTTAACTTCACACTCAACAGGCACGTTGCCTCCAGCAATAGCTTCCAGCTGCAAAAAGCCCGAGGTCCCTGGAAACGTGGTCTCCCAACTGCCACGCTGCCCTCTGGGGCACAGGTCCCTCTCTTAACACCATGCAAATGACATTAGAGGGAGGCAGTTGGGAGTGAGGAGGCGGGGGGAACCTTTTGTTGAGACTGCGGAAATTTTCAGTGAAATGAAAACAAATTGCTCTAAGTAAACCATTTGTCACAGTCTGATTACTCTGCTGCCACTCTGGGAACACCAATTTGTCATGCTAGATCAGGGTAACAGCAGGCTGACTGTAGGAGATGGCATCCTGCCGTCTGGCTTTCCTTCTTGCAACACGTGAGAGCAGCGGGGATCTCCTTGTAGCTCCTTCCCAGTGCCCAGCCCTCCTCAAGGAGCAGGGACACGCTGGGGTCTGTGCAGCAGATCCACACTGGGGACAGACCCATCCTCCCAGCAGCCTCTTCCGTCTCCTGGTCCTGCTACCTGAGCCCTGGCCAGTAGGCTGCTTTTACCTATTTAGCCTGGCATGTTTACCTGGACTACAAGGTGCCCACAGCAGGGATTGCTTCTGGCACCAGTGGTTGGCATAAAATTGCCTTGAACTGCATCTTGGCACGGAAGTGGCCTAGCAATACACCTGTTGGTCATCATTTCTCTTTAAAAGTCCATGCCTCCTGTTAGCTACACCTCCAGGAATGCTGCAGCTGAGCCTGCAGCGCTCGCCTGGCCCAGTCCTGATCCACGTTTCCCTCTCCTTGGTGATACCTTAAGAGCGGAAAAAATCTGTAGATGGAACAATTAAAAAAGAGCAAATAAACAGAGGGGAAAAAAAACCCAAAGTAACAAAATGCTGCCAGACTGACATTTAAAGAGGTGCTTAAAGAAAGAAGATTAATGCAAGAAGGCAGCAAGTAAGGATTAGCCAAAATTCATAAAGCATGGAAAAGCAGCATAAAAAAATCCCAAGAATTTATTACTTCAGATTCACTGTCCATAGCTAATAAACAATAATTTGAGTCTCCCCTGTCTGTGTCACCCTGAAATGATGCAGCAGTTTGTAGTCCTGAAACATCGCAATTAACTCCAGTCTGAGTAAATATACCTTTCAGCCAATAAAAAGAAGGGCAAAACCCCTCAAAATGTAATTTTGGGGAAATGCTCCATTCATTCCAAAACAGCATGCTTCATCTCAGATTATTGATCCTATTTCTAAACCTCTTCTCCTTTTAAAATGGTAGGTCAATATTTAAATAAAGAAATGCCTTTTTGAAAGAAAAGCTAAACAAGTTTTGTGTGCAAACCACAGGAATGAACTAGCTGAGAATTTCCTTTTATCTTCTTTTCCATTTAGGGACTTTTAGGGATTGCCATGGCCCCATTGAGCCAGCAAATTATGTCTTTTCTTTCTTCTTTACTGATATATTCACTGTATGTCCTCAGCTTTTCCCACTGTTCCTCGGGGTAGTCTGCGGCCAGCAGCAGATGGGAATGCCTGGACCTGTCACCCACCACACAGTCCTGGTCCAACTCCTTCTTTGAAAGTCACAAAATCTGGGAGGAAGAGGCAAGGAGAGATTCTAGAACACATCACTCCCACAGAACAGCAGAAATCAAAGCAGTCAGTACTCACTGAAAGAACCATGGGGTATTTTAAGAGCATAGGAATATTCCATGGCAAGGAAAGACAAAATGTTCCCAAATTATATAAATACCTCCTTGTTCTCAGTCACTGCACCCAGTGCCCCAGGAATGCCCTCAACCTGTAACCACAGCAATCTGCTCTGCCACATGGGTCCCCAGAAGCAGAGCTGTCAGTGTGAAGTGAAGCATTCAATGGAAACTTGCTCAACACACACACTGGTGGCACTGGTTACAGTGCCACTGCTGGCCATTCTACTTTATTCCCTTTGATTTTAGAAACTGTAACCTACCTTCAATATTAACAATTTCTGTTTTAACTGAAGGGAAAGGCCTTTAAAAGTACTATTAAATAGACCCAAAAAATAAAAAAGCAAAGGTGTCATGAGGACTGCGAAAACACACAAAGCAAGAGACCCCAGAGCTGTACCCAAAATGTATCCTGTACCCAGACCCCAGAGCTGCACACTGACCAGCTCACCTCTGAGTATGTTCCAACCCCAAAGCACCAGAAACATTGAGTACTAAAGACAAGGTGGGAAGTCTGAGGCTGAACAGAGAGCAGAGATGAGGCAGAATTCCCTCAGGGACCTGGCTGTTCTGGGGCTTTCATGCTGAGCGCTTTTTTGGCAGGTGCACACAGACATTTATACCCAGAGATACAGAGCTAATTAGACATGCAGCAGGTCTCTGCTGGAGCTGATAGTGTTGTACAGGGTGTGATTCCTGCCCCAACACTTGGGATTCAAGGCAGGCAGGATGGACACAGTACATTTATCTAAGGGCTTCCAGGGGTTGTAAACATCAGCGTTATCTTTAGTAAGGATGGCAGTAAGATGCAAATTTTTAACTTGTCCAAGGAGAAAACCTGACAGCAGCTCTACAAGGTAAGGTGTTCTCTCCAGCAAGTGAAAGGCGTGTGAGGAGGGCAAGAGGGAGGGTTCAGCTCATTTTGCTGCTTCAGAAGGAGCCTGAGCACAGCTCAGCATTCATATATCTGCCTTCCCCATGTTTTAAAAGTATGATTGAGTCTGCTGAGGTAAAGGTTCCATCCTAAAGAATAGAGCAAGAAAATATCATGCTACTCTGGAAAGTTAAACAGAGTAGTAACTGTGCTTTTGTTTTGTTGCTGTCTAAGTAGTTTGATTTACTAGCAGAGAAAAATACTGATGCAGCAGCAAATACAGACTGGGATTTGCATACTTGAAAAATATTTAACAGAAATGGACATTCGTATGTATGAGTTTCAGCTAAATATTGTATAGCAAGAATGATAATAAAGTACTGTGCCCTTATTATAGCAATTATATGAAATGTGTTTCATGCATGGGCAAACAACCTCTGGGATCTCTTCTAAGGACAAGAAGTGCAGGAGTTCCAGGGATACTTCTAACACACCAGAAGTAAGAAAGGAAAGAAAGGACATACGTTCTCTACAGCAGTCAACATCCTTGCCATTTCCAGATGGGTCCACATTTCATATTAGAGCAAATGTTCAGGGCTCAACAAAAAATAAACCCCTACTGATTCAAGCACTGATATTACTGCCAGTAAGGTAATAATACCTACAAGGAGATCATAATTTTTTAAATATTAACATTTGCCTTAATCTACTTTTATAAAGCTTTAAGCAGCTGCTTCCCAGGGATGAACATGAGTGGTTACTGCAGCCAAGAGAAAAAGTTTTATGGGGAGGAAGCTCCTTGATTATCAACAGTATTTTAGGTCCTAATATAACAGGAAGAGCTGGTCTTATCATCCCATCTTTCCATCAGTTCCCTACGACCACACATTCAAACCAACACAAGTGAAATGGGAGATCAGAGTACAAAGGGGATTTCTTTTTCCCACAGGGACCATTTAGCTCTGTCCTGTCACTCACCAGCCTGAGTTCCCAATTCACCCTCAGCAGATTGGTCACAAGCACCCGCGAATGGTGAGCACGCCAGTATAATGCAGAGAAAAGTGCTCGGACCTCAAAAGGTAAGTTCAGCGTGTGCAGGCTTCTCTAGTTGAAAGAGCAGAGAGACTTTCCTTTTAACTGTGGCCCTGCAAATTTGAATTGATCTGAAAGCAACTTGCATTTTCTAAATGCTGCTGCTGAGTTTTGAACTTCGGAGAGAAATCCAGTTGCTAGCAATGAAAGTTGCCAATTAAAAATCAGCCTATTTATGTGGCTTAGGGGAGCTGAGAAGAAGAAAGGGAGAGAAAGGAAAAGCCAAATAACTCATTAAGTGATCTATATTGTGCCAGTACAGTTGGCAATTATAATTATCCTAATAAGACTTTTCCACTTATATTAGTCCTTCCATTCAGGGATCTCAAAACACTTTGCAACCATTAATGGTGTTGGATTCATAACACTCCTGACCTCATTTACAGGAGAGGGAATTGAAGAAAAGAGAGTAAACACCATTTTCTGTAACACAGAGCTTTCATTTTGTATCTGCCTGTAAAGTTTACACTTGAAACTAAATCACTCTTAAAAATCAGGGTCTATTCTGAGCTCTTGAGCCGGCAGAAGTCCCAGACTCAGAATGTGAGCGCAAAAAAACCTCCCAAAAGAATAATGAGAATTGTGTGAACTGGGACAGGCTGTCTGCAAACCTTCTGCAAAGAGCCTTTGGTCACCAACATTTGTCACCCTGGAATAAAGTAGAGAACTTTCTGCCTCTGCTCCACGCACAGAAGCATCTCTGCCCCTACCTGAAAGAGTAGTCCCATGTGAGATGGTGGTATCAGTGTCCACATCTGCACACCCTTGGGTTTGGCTCCTCTGGAAGGAAAAATGAAACAGAAGCAAAGTGAAATCCTGGGAAAAGAAACAAAACATGTATGTCCTGGTTTGAAAGACAGGTGTCTGCCAAGGGAGGCGGAAACCTCCATTGGAATGGAAAATCTGACCCACTTCCTCTGAATTTTCCCTCTGCATTATTATAACTTCGAAATAACAGGGCTTTCGGGCAAAGATATGGAAAAGAAATAACAGTTCTTTACTAGAATATATACATATAACAAGGCAAACAAACACCAACAACAGCAGCAGCAACAGCAAACAGAACCAGAATCTCGGACAGCCCTCTCTCGGCTGCCAGGCACTTTCCCCTTTGGCGCAGTTCTGCTTGGTCAGGTGTGATGATTCCAGGACCCAGTCAGTGCTTGTTGTGCCTGTGGAGCAGAGGAATCCACCCTCTGCTCTCTTCAGCAGGGAAAAGGCCCTGGTGAGGCACGACATTTAGGCTCTGCAGTTCCAGAAAATCAGATGCCACAAGGGAAGAGCTTGGATTGGAGCACTGAACAGAATCAGAGATCCAGGAAATAAAAAAACCCACGGTGGAAAACACTGAAAGAATTTGAATAACCTCAAAGAAGAAAACAGAGACAGGAGAGAATGGCATCCTCCAGCTATGGTAAAAATTCTGTTTTCTACTTCCGTGATAACCAGGATAAGACCTGTCAGAGGAGGGTTCAGGAGGACAGGAGAGGCTCTTGCCCTGGACTAACACAGTAACTACTATCCCAACAATCCACTCCCCCGGGAAAGAGCTTCTCTCTGTGGACCATGCAGGACTCTCCCAGTGACATTAGCCTTTTAAAGATAAAGTTGGCCCATAGAAATAATTCACCTGTGTTACGCCCGTAAACATGTTTATGCTTGCTGCAGGGTTTGTGTTAGAGAAAAAAGGCTTGTGCAGTAGTTTGGGACCAGAAAAGGCTCAAAATTAAGAATTGCAGAATTGCAGCTTCCATTTGGGGGCTGCAAAGTGCTGCCAGCACCATTCACCCCAGGGCTCTGAGAGTCTACAAAACATGCTTACACTGGCAGCCCGCATTTTAGAGTTTTACAGAATGAGGGTGTGACTTTTAAGGCAGGGAGGAGCTTCTAAAACTGTTTTCTGCAAAAATAAAAGAATTTTACTCACTGCAGACCACTCATGAATCTGCCAGAGAGGATTCATCCTATGAATTCTCCTTTGTGTGGCTCTTCTCCACCCAGTAATATTCATCTAAAAATAAAATTAACTTTCTTTCTCCCATCACTGAAATTCCCTATCCAAACAGATAGCCAAATAATGTTAATACTGATTTTAATTCTGAAAAGTACACAAAAAAGGGAAAAATTCTGATTATTAATGGAAGAAAAGCCCTATTTAGCATATCTAAATGTAAAGTGTAAGATTGATAACTCATACAATAGCAATCATGAAAAAGTTACAAGATGGAATTATTCTCTCAGGGCTTTTATCAAGGTACTTACCATAAGTTAAATGTGAAATTCACACAGAAATCATTCAGAGAATTCGGCATTCACATCCTTCTCTACTCTAAATAATTCCCCATGCAACAGTAAAATTCTCTCTTTATGACTACATAATTCTGGTTGTGTCAGCAATTAGCACGGGAAGTTTTAGGAGTGTGCTTCATTTTTTAAGAGTTAGAGGGAAGTGTGTATTGCAGGCAGCCAGGATGCTCTGGATATGCTGGATTTGCTGGCTCCTGCACACGTAGGGAGAGGGGATGTGGACCATCACACCCACCCAAAACCCTCCCTCTTCTACAGGAGAGTTCCAGCTGAAGGCATGAAGCTGCTTCCCACACTGAAAACACTGCTGGAGAGTTGCACACTTCGGGAGGTTTGAAATGAAGAGTTCCGTGTGCCAGATTAAACTCTGTCCCAGGGTAACACCTTTGTCAGTGGGAGATGAGGAGTATCAGGCCCTTTATTCTCTCTGTTCCAAAAGTACTCCTAATTAGGTATTGTCATGTGTTTTTCATTGTGGAGAAGCTGTTTTCGTTACTCCCAACAGTCACTGGAGGGAATTCCTGCTGTGCAGAGAGCAGAGCAGCATTCTCCTGCCTCATACTCATGATAGGAAAAATGCAGAGTGCCATATAGCTAAAAGTACATTGTGCTATTTATCAGCTGGTCTTCAGCAAGGAAAAGAAGGCCCACGTAAGGTCCTCCAGAGAGGAAAATAACCCACTTTGTCCTTCTAGCTCTTGATAAATAAGTATTTTCTGGAGGCAACGTGCAGCATTAAAAGGGACAGGAGCAAATCTTCATTCATTTCCCTTTCTCTCTCTGCCTCTTATTCAATTCTGTTGCACTCCTGGACTCAGGATCTGTGCAGGGAACATGCTGGGGAATGAGGTGAGCAATTGTATGTGATTTAAAATTTGTCTGACCCCTCCATGTCCAGCACTAAGCTATATTTCCTCAGAGATGAATTTTGAAGGCCATATATTTTTGTGTGCCCGAATTTTAATCTATCTGGCCACTTTAAAAACACAGAAGAGGAGGGAGGAAAAAAAGCACTTTTAAAATGGAATGCTGGAAACCATATGAAAAACAAGCCTCCACAAACAGAAGCTCAAGCCTTATTTCAATAGAGCCAGAGGTAAAACCCAGAATATAAGAATATCTGAACAGGAATAGACTTGAGTGCTAACTCCAAAGGTGGTACCATAGACAGGGACCATCCTTCAAAGTCTGTTTTTTGCATTAGCAGATGATACAATGTGAGTGTAGAAGGAGAGATGCTCTAATACCTTTGGACAGGTTGTGAGGTGCTGGCAAGTCCAAACACCTCCAATATTCAGCTTTGCTCTATGGGACAGACAGAAACTGTTCCAAACATTTAATGCCATAAATTTACCAAAGAAACCAGAAGAGTAGAAAATGGAAGTGTGTGTGGGGCAGATAATGCACAACTCTATTTTTTTTAGGAAAAGTTCCCAAGAAGTCCGCATTAAATACATGTGTTTCTTCCATATTCATTAACACAATTTGCTATTTTCATCACACTAATGATATGAATTCATTACTACTGCACAGTGTCTGTACATACGCATATGAACTGATTTTATGCATGGTGTCAAGGTTTCTTTGCATAGGCAGATAGGTTTTTCTTCATTTTCCTTAGCCTTTGTGGTTCAAAATTTTTGCTAGTTTTCTTTCTATTTTAATTGGTTCTGGGAAGGTTAGTTGGAGCTATTTGGAGAAAGACACTCTAAAGAAATCTCACTAAGGGAATGAAAAAGGTTCTTTCTTTCTTCTTACACTTCTAAGCCATACTTCAGTAGAGGAACATAGGGCACTCCGGGTGCTCGTTTGGAGTCAGAAGAATTAAAACCCTCTGCACGTAACCAAAACACTGAATATTTAAGTCACCTGTGACAATGTTTCCACAGAATTGTGACAGCTGTAGGAAGAGCTGTTCTGGACACAAATGAGGACCACATAGTGGCCTTTTAGAAGAGAAGATTTATCCCCATTTTTGTAGTATGCTTCAGAGGTCACAGTAAAGAAAATCCCATTTGGATTCAGAGAGTAAAATTAGATCTATTGCAGAGACAGTCCCCTTAGGCTGCTTCTATATTATTTTCAATGGGGGATTTTTTTATTTTATTTCATTTTAAGCTGGATGAATGAGCCAAGAGCAACAGTATGACGTTCAGTGAGGCCAAGTGGCAGGTCCTAGACTTGGGTCACGACGACCCTGGGCAGTGCTATAGGTGGGGAAGGAGTGGCTGCCCAGGGAAAGGCCCTGGGGGTGCAGGTTACAGCAGCTGAACACGGGGCTTGGGTTTAGGTCACCTTAATATATTAAGCACCGAAACAGTGCATTTGACAACGTTTTGGTGTCTGCTGCCACTGTGGCAATCTGAATGTGGTCACCTGATGTGCAGTGAGCACTCCTTTCAGCTCTCTGCTAACCCCACACACTCGAGAACACAATTCCAAATTACAAGTGGCATGAAAGATTTTCAAAATTGTCTAAATATATCGCTAACCCACAGGCTGTTAATTGCAGCGTGTCAAGTCTCAACTCACCACAAGAATAAATTTCCCCCCTCAAAGAGGAAAAGCAGAACAAACACTAATACTTATCAAAAGAAAGAAAAAAAAAAAAAAGAAAGAAAAAGCCTCACAAAATGAAATGAAAATATCCTTTCCCAAAACTATCTTACAGCTGAGGTACCTGTGTAGCCTTGAAGTCCAGGGAGTGAGGAATTGGAAACTTTTTGGCTATTTGTGAGCTTCAAGATGGCCACAAATTTGAGGCTACACATAAAAAAAAATACATATGCACACTAAATATATATATACATATAGACACACATGTAAATTTCTATCTGTATTATGAATTAACAGTTATTCATATTAATAACACCATGTTGCTTTCTTCAATTCAGCCATCTGCCTGCACCTATCATGTTTTATACTTCAACATCAAGCTTGTGTAGGCAAAACCAAGCTTTCAGCCTCTCCCAACCTTCCTGCTATCATCCTTTCAACCCCAAAGCACAACACCCCAAAGAATAATCTCAAATCAGCAGTCTCGACCTGCAAGATGCCAGACTGCCACGGGGTTTGAGAGGGCACAGTGTGTGGAATGTGTCTGATCTCTCACCTTGGATCACGCACTGGCAGCTCAGCACATCATGACTTCAGCCTGCAAAGGACCTGCACAAGAAATTTGTTCTTCAACTCCTTCCTTCTCAAGATATTTGCTAAAATCCTGTCTGAAACTTGTGGAAGAACACAGCTGAGTGGACTGGGCATCAAATGCATTTCACTCCAGTGCATTTGTGACTGTGCCCTGCCATGTGGATCAACATCAGGGGAAGATCAGATGTATTTCAATGACCATGTGGATGATGATTTCCTCCCTAAATTAACTAACTTTCATCAAATATATCAATATTTCTTTCACAAAGAAGAAAAGAGAGCTAAAATGTATACTGTGCAGAAAATACAGTCCAAATGTATTGAATAGTCCAAAGATAATACGTGCAGAGATTGCGGTCATTTAAAAGCCCTCAAAAGTAATTTTGAAAGTTGCTTTACCAAGCTAATAAAAAGGGAACCAATGTAAAACCCCAGAAAGATACATATTTATTAAGGGTTTTTTCTCAATTTTTCACAATTACTGAAGGTTAGAATTATTTCTTATTTGCCAAAAAAAGATTTTCTAGGACTCTTCAGGTACACAGGACAAAGCAGTTACCCAAATGATCATAGCCAAATGAGACAACTTGGAAATAAACCGGCTGTATGTGTAACTAATACATTTAGCATTATATGTAAGTTTCTAGGTTTTCAAAAAATAGCTAAAAGAGTTATTCAACCAGACATAAATATTTACCCCTCCAAAAAGACTGGCTGAGACCATATATGCTGAGAGATGTGGAGTCTTGACATACCAGAGCCTCACCTGTGTTTGCCCTGGAGAAGGCACAGAGCAAAACAACTCAGGACAAAGAGCCCCCAGGTACCCTACACTGGGGACTATGGAAAGCTTTGCTATGGGAAAGCTCTGCTTGGAATTATCAGGCCATGGACTGGCCAGCAGGGCTGCTGAGTCCTTGTCCTTCAGACTTGTCTTTGGCCTTAAAAACCCACTTGTAAGAGCTCTGCACTCAGAAAAGCCACAAGGTGATTTCTAGCTCTGCGGAGAAAGTACAAGCATGAATATATTTTCTTTCCGCATTGCTCCAGCCTTCATAGCCTCAGAGGAGGGACTTCATTTCACACAAGTGTGATTTTACAAAATCCTGGCCAGTCTCAAACAAATAATACTATCCAATATAACATCCAACCTCTATAGAAAACCAACTGCAGAAGCTACACAAAATCACAGACGTGTTTAGATGCCTTGCTCGTGTGCTGTTGGAACAGTCCTTGCAAATTGCCATTAAAATCAGAAGAAATGAACATTGTTTATTAAGACCGCATATAAATTCAGCACTTTCATAACACTTCAATGAGCTACATTGTAGGGCTAACAGGATTTTCCAGGTGTAATGAGAGAGGAGGCAAAATTGCAGGTTTACTCTGGGGTGAGAAGCTCACCTCAGGACAGACTGTGTGTTTCCCTCTGACAGTGAGGGTCCCACTGCCTCCAGAAAGAGCACATTACCCACTACAGAGCCTGGGAAGTCTCACTCATGCAGCAGGAGGCAGAAATGCAGGTCCTGTGGTATGAGATTTTTCACTGGGGGGGATCAAAAGCCTTCAGGGTGCACACACCACGGCAGCTGAGAGCCCTGAGCCAGGCAGATGCCAGCCCCAGGTTTTGGCAGCAGTGTCCTGCCACCCTGGGCTCTTTCAGACACGGACTCTATCAGACATATTTTGCCTCTCAACTCCTTACTCAGATTTCTCCCCTTGGAGGAATTTTGGAGTGCTCTTTGACCCTTGCCAGTCAGTGTAATGCAGTGTTTCTGACAGGATGTTACTGGCAGGCTCTGTGCACTGCCTACCTCCATCCTCAGGAATTTCTCTGACTCCGAGGGATGGCAAGGACTGTGCTGAGAGCTCTGGACTCACACTGTACATTTCTGGGTGCCACATGCACTGCGCTGGGCTGCCAGTCTCGAGCACACCACAGCTGTCCCTGCAGTTTTCTTTCTTTGAGGGATTTATTCCTCCCCTTCACTGGCAGAGCAGCCCTGCCAAATGAGTCTGTATATGCTTTAATTTCTGCAAAACTCAGTCATCAACTTGTCTCTAGGGAGTCTTTTCCAAAGGGGAAACTGTTGTCATTTTCTTCAGAAGCAGGGCATAACGTTACCTATACAAGTTTTCTTTGAAAAGACAAGCTGTAATGCCACCAAGCTCCAGCAGCTCCTATTGCAAATGATTACCAGGTGTGAGAGATCCAGAGATCCCAGGCTGTGGTATGGGTGACAGAAAAGGATTACCTCTACACGCTGAGTTGTGCCAGAAAAGAGGAACTTTATTTACATCTTTCACATTTTATAGAACTCCAAAGGGATCCATGGATTGGAGGTGAGAGTTGCCACCTCTCTCACCTACTGGCCAGGTCAACAGTCTGTCAACCCTCTCCTTCTCCATCAAAATACGAAAATAAACCTCTTGTTGACACTTAGAGTGTAGGAAAGATCTTAATAAGAATACAAAGCAATTTCTTCTCAGAAGGCTGCATCGGGCGACACCAGGCTTTGTCCCCAGTTCACCCTGTCCATCTTCTCAGTAGTTCTTGCAACTCCACAGCTTGACAAATCTGCTGCTGCTCAGTTACTGCTATTTTTTAATGATCTCATTTCCCTCCAGCCCATATTGATGCAACTCTGATGTAATCACAGGATTAAGGCAGGGTAACCTCAGGGGAGGGGCTTTTGGATTTGTTTATTGATGTCCTTTCCGTAATCGACAGCCTTTGTGGAAGTGTTACTACCTCTAAGCTTTAAAGCCCAGCCGTATCAGCAGCACAGCTCTCTCACAGAGACCCTGCTACCTACCCTGGGGCAGTGAGCCACACTGCCCATGTAAATAATCCAAGAGTCAATTGATAATCTGGAGTCCTAATAACAAACAGCTCCTGATTCCAGCCATGCCGTGCCACTAAACGTTGGCATTTTTCCTTCTCTGGCACAAGCCAAAGCATCTTCGCAGCAGCTCCTGTTAACATCTTCTCCACCCACACATTTTTTGGGTGCTGTGTGCTCCTTCTTATCTTCATCACAGTGCCAAGGCTGACAGGGCACTCAGAGCTCACCAGTTTGTATGTCACTTCAGGGCTCCTCAATGACAGAGCAATCCTCTCCAGCCTGTTTAGGAAAGTCCCAGGACAGACCCCTGCAAGCTGAGCCCTGTGTCTCATTTCAAGAGTACAGCTTGGCAATGCTCCTCCTTCTTCATGTGCCTCAGCTGCCCAGCCTACAGAGATCCCAGAAAGTCTGAAGCACAACACCGTTTCCCTGGAAGCCTTTACCTCTCTAACTTGTGCTTTTTCTCCCAAAAGCCCTCTGTCTGAGTTAGATGGCATATCAGAAAACAGCAGGGGAATCATGAGACTTGCACAAAAACATTTGCTCCTAAAAAGATTTTTGCTCCAAACCCAGCAGAATCAGAAGAAAGCTGCTGTCCTGGTTGCTCCTTGTGGAAACCAAATCAACCCAAATCAACAGAGCTTGTGTAACTCCCACTCCTCTAACACAGCTCTCTGGGCACGGCAGAAACAGAGGATCATTCTCCTGAGCGCTTTCTGCCAGGAGACCATGCTCCAGTGCTCCCATTGATAGCTGCTGGGCAGGAACCCATAGCCAGCCAAGCATTCAAACAAATCGGAGGCCACTCGCTTCTGCTTATCATTCTTCTTCTTAACCTCAAAATAATCAGTAGGAAACTGCGTGCCTCATTGCCTTCTTTTTAAATCCCTGGCAACACTCCACACATAGGTAAGAACTGCCTACGCAAAACAGTTATAGAATTTGCCTCTATCAGAACTATTCTCTGAACAGCACCATGCATGGGTGAAAACTGTTCTGCACATTGCTTGCCTTAAAAAACAATGGTAAAACCTCTATCTAGATCAGTGGAATATTTATTTGGCCTTACAAGAGTATGTTGAAAATAATGTGATCTGCTTTCATTCTAACTACAGCGCCAAGAAAACATACAGCTGGTTTGGCAGTACATCTACATAATTATACAAGAAGTTCCATATTTTTCACATTATCTTTGTTGCCAGTACAAGCATCACTGGACCCTTCTTGTGTCTTTCTAGAGGTGTCTTGGGTTATGTAACCAAAAAAAAAAAAAGTGTATTCTATTCCATCTGTTGAAAGCAATTGAGGAGGTGTTTTTCTTAATCTCATGTAACTCCAGGGGGGAGGGGGTGGATGCCTTCTGATAATAGGCCAGCTGTTACAACCANAGGGAAGGGGGTTTACGTTCTCCATTCCAAGGGAAGCTCTAGATTTCCCTGGCAGATAACTGTCTCGAAACCAAGACAAGAGGGTAAACTCTATCCTTAATCCTCATCTCCAAATACACCATGATAACCAGTCTCTGACCCAATAGCCAGAATGGTCCTTCTCATTGCAATTATAAAGGGTTAATGTATACCTATAAATGTATATTTACACAGGTTTGAAATACATGTTTTTGTATATACATGAGCTTCCCCATGGAGATACATACACACATGTATATATTTATGGAGTAAAAAGACCTTCTTTCTTTTTGAAATCCTATCTCTAACCCTTGACACAAGGTAAGTGCCATTTCCCAGCTTAGCTTTCAAGGTCAGCAAAATATTAGTGAAAAATTGTTTTCTAATTACTTTCTTTCACAAAGCCTAGCTTTACCATGGTGGACATTCAACAATCAACAATCAACAATATGGGAGACTGGTGTCTGCTGGAACCCTAGAAAAAGCTCATCTCTCCTTATTGCTCCTGAAATACCCAGAAGAAAACAACTCTCTTCACTCCTTGTCTGCTCCATTTTCCCATTTAAATCTACTCTTTTTTTCCCCACTTTCTCCAATCCCTCTTTCTGCCCTTCAGTTTCTACCTGTCATTCACCCTTGGGCTCTCTGACATCTTTGCAGCCACCTCCCCCTTCTTGGGAGGTTNCAACTCTCTTCATTCCTTATCTGCTGAAATCCTAAATTTACCATGCATAATCTGGTGTATCTTGACAGTTTCTTTTCCATTGCAACATGGATCTTGAAAGATTTCCCCTTGCAGTAATTCAGCCATATTTTAGGTTGCTAAACCTAGAGGATAGAGTGGGAACTTTTTCCTGAAACCCAGCTTGAATGGAGAGTAAAATAAGCCAGCCAAGTTCTTCACCTCTCCCAAAACTGGCCCCAAAGCTCTTCCTTTAATCCCTTCCCTAGTATTCCTCATCCTTTCTCATCTCCTGGCAGCGATCAA
>VYZR01023434.1:38839-55213 GCA_013400675.1 Oxylabes madagascariensis
CAGGTAATGAAGTCACATTCCCCCAGTTTGCTCTCCCCAATTTACTTTTGTTTATACTTTCTGGGCCTGAGGCTGTGATGATGACCTTGTTTCTCCAGCCTGGAAGGATTGTTTTGGCTGACCGAACTGTGATGAGAGCTTACTAACAATCTATAGAGAGTTCAGAGCTATGCACTAATCCAGTACAGAATCTGAAAAATATAAAAGCTAAAACTTAAGGCATCCCCAGGTGTCCTGGGGGACTGGACTCCCCCTGGATCCCCGCTTGGATCCTCAGCTGCAGCAGCCTCCAAGCAGGCACCATCTCCCCACACACTCCCAGAAGCAGTTGGGAAGCTGTGGGCTAGAGCAAAGGTCAAGAGAAAGGGATGGCAGAAATTTAATTTCTGAGAGCTCTGTGACACAGGATGTAGAGGTGCAATACATTTACATTTCTGCAGAGGAAAATAAAAGTGCTTGAAGCTTTCTGTAGCCTTCAGAGCCTATCACTTCCTGGGATGAATGACGCCTACTTGCCTACCTTCAGGGCAAGGGGGCAACCGGGAAAAAAGTTTGTTGCGGTTTTGTTTGTGTGGGGCTTTTTTGGTTGGTTGGTTTGTTGTTCTTGTTGTTTGCTTTTTTTTGTTTTGTCTTGCCTTTATCACAATAAACAATCATGGCTAAGATGGCATAGATGCTATGTGGAATACCTCTCCAGTTTCTACCACACTCCTCTGTATTTTCCTCACACTCAGACTTTGAATTTCTTTTCCAAGGGTGTAATACTGACAACACTTGAGATAAGGTCCAGTGAAGTGTTTCATTTTAGCTCCCTCAGTTTTAAGGGTCAGATCCCTTATTAAATTCCAACTCAAGGAACACAAAAAGAACTCCAGTGCTGCTCAGATTGATCCTTTTTTTCCTGTTTTGACCACTATTTGCTGTCCATCAGATGGGAAGATGTGAAGTTCAGCTGCAACAAGTGAATCTTGTGATTAATTTGCAATATTGAAGAAGAAAGGCAGTCCAGAGAGCAAGGAAGGGAGCACTGAATGGGCACAGAACACTCGTCTGGCATCCACAATAATTCCATCCCTTCCTCTGACAACATGTCATTGGATCTCATATCCTCCAAGGCAGTAAAAGAGACAACACACCACCCTGAGATTTTCGGGCAGAAGCTGTGAGCCTACAAACAGCCTCCAGCAATGCTCCTTCTCAGCACCTGTATGGCATTAGGCAATGGTGCCGTTCTCACCAGGGTGCAACCGCTCATTGACACATCCAAGTTCAGAGCCTGAAACTGGATCCCAGTGCATGCACAGCCTTTGAACCATCCAAGCTGGAAAAGGCCCCTCTGAAGGGGAAGAACAGGCAGAAATTGTTCTGCCACATGGATACATTCCACTGAGCAGGGGAAAGCTCCTTGTGGCAGAGCCATTCACTTCTATTTCATGAGGACAACTGGATACAAGAAGTCAAGTTTAATTCATAAATTACTTCAATTTTCACTCCAAAGTCTAAAACTAAAAATACAGCAGTTATTTTTACTTTAATATGATTATTCTGCAAGTCCTTATATTGACCTGAACTGGAAAGGATGACTTGCTGACATGGACTCCATCAGACACTGCCCCATGTGAAGCCTCTGAGAACATCTCTTGAGGACTAGAGACCTTGAGCCATGCAGACCCCAAACTCCAGTCTTGGACACTGAATTCCTGTCCTTAATACTGTTTTACGCTCTTTGTCAGGCAATAGAACCTTGGTCTTAAACCAGGTCTAAGGCTGTTAATCCTCACCCATGTTTTTTGGGTCCCAAATTATTATTACAAAAAAAACCAAACTGGCGGTGTTAAAAGTGAATCCAAGTTATGCAAAGTTATTCAAAGCTTTACTCTCCTGGGCTGACCTTAGAGTCAGCAAAAAGCCACTTCAGAATGCTGTTCACTTGGTAAGAAAAGAGTGGCATGATCCAGACATCATTAATTAATAAAAAATTATAAATATCTAATTTGATGATTATATGGCAAGATACAACACCCAGAACTGAATTTCTTCTGATTCCTGGGATCAGTTATCTAATATCACGGACATGGTATTCTGGGAATAACATGCTGTTCTTTTATTGACTTGCCTATGTCTGAAAATATTTTTTTTAAAAAAATCCTGTCACCTCTTTCTTGTCTTTCCCCAGACTTTGTTTTTCCTCAATCTATTTTTCTTTCTAGTGTTTCTCTTCTGCTGTCATTTTTAATGAGTACACTTGGCTAGATGACAGGATTTCAGCAGAAATATGTCAACATTTGTCTTCTTTCCAATACACACTGGCAAAATTCATTCAAAGACTTTGAGTTTCAGAGTGCCATGTTTCTCTTTAACTTTCATATTTATATGTGCATTCCACAAAATATACATGGCCATTATTGGCATGTTGCAGTGGAACAAAATTATACACTATATAAATAATCTTTTAAAAAAAAATGGGCAGCTACTACTAAATATTTCAATTATCACTAAATTTCAATTCTCTGAGGAGAGTTGGATATGAAAATGTATCAATTCTATTACATTATGACATGAAATAATGTAAACTATCTAAGAAACATGCAATAAATAAATACAAGAAAATTCTCAAGCCCAGCCCTCATATTAACAGTCACTGCCAATCTCTGAGCATGGGTCCTACAGGAATATGAGGAATCATTGACACTTCCTAGGGAAAGAAACCATGGGTTTGTGAGCACTTAAACTTTGTACCTTTTTAGCTCCATGGCTTGAGAGATTGCTAATGGTTTTGTGGCTTCCTCTAACCGCTTCTCCACTTCTTTGGCACCAAAAAGTTATAAAAAGTTGTTGGTTCAATGCAACATACTCGATTGCAAGGGAAGAAAAATCCCACCATTTTCTCTCCAGTTCACTCCAGCAAGAACTACACTCCCCTGTACTGATCAATCAGTTATCTGTTCACTCATACATAGGGGACAGGAAAGGAAAAAAGGGGAACTGAATTACCATGTAGAAAAAGGGAAAACAAAGAAATACAAGTAATTTTTGCAGCTTTGAAATACAAGAACAACATTAGCTCTGGGTGCAATTGAATTAATTCATACCTAAATGTTCCTTGTGCATCTTTGTTTTCATTTATTTCCTGCTTGCTATCAACGACAGCAATACTGAAAAGTAGTGCATGACAACACAATCAGATGAGATATTTCTTGCAATGGCTAATTTGTACTCAGTAAATCACCCTTACGAATGCTATGAACTCTTCTTCCTGCTTTACTGATGTTTTTTATTCCTTTGGGAGTATAGCGAGTCCTGCAGCCACACAAAATTCCCAGTTCCTTTTTTCCTGCTGTGACTGCCTTGCCTGAAGCCCCAGCAGTCTCCACATGGGCACAGCCAGCCAGGAAGGCCAGGGGTTTGTTCTGCAGTTTTCCTAAGGGTGCCTGGTTCTTAGCAAAGCCTATTCCAGAGTTCGCAAGAGGAGGATGCTGGAGGAGGATTTTGGCTCTATGGCACCAAAACATAAAAGGTGATAAACTTGTTTTCAGGTTGCTTTGACAGAGGCATGACCAGAACATGTTATAGCCATACTTGGCCTTTGCCCAGGCACAAATAGAGAGATAATGAGACAGGTTTGTGCCACAGGGGATGCCCTGCTGTGTGGCAGGTTTTGAGGCAGGGGACCTGAAACTCAGGAAGGCTGGGCAAGGAACTCCAGGTGAAACAAATCCCATATGACTGCTCTGATTTGGAGCCTAACTCAGGAACAGCACTGATCTTCCCTTTGAAAAGTCTTTGAAATCACTTGAAAAAAAGGCAACAAAAGGCAAACTCCTGAAAAATTAAGCTATGTGGTTTTCTGCACCCCACAGTTCCTTCCGTGTGGGTTTAACCATCAGTTTAATTACTTCTAGTTCCTGTTTTTTTTCCCTTTTTATATTGGTTGCAGTGGAAATTCATACCTATTTTGAATGCTTCCCTCAGCAAGCTACCTGAATAAAGATTCAAATAATACCTCAAACCTGTGAACATGTCATTGCTAACCTCATCACAAAGCACACGCTGCACTCCAACAACTCAGACTGCTATTGACTTACAACCAGAATCCTTTGGCTTTCAGCTGTATTTTTGTCAAAGAAATTCAAAGAGGAAAAGAGGAATAAAGTCAAAGTGTAAGTTCAGGAACGACCCCCTGTGTAAATTCACACACTTTCATGGACAACAAACCCAGCTTTATAGTGACAAGGGTTAATGAAGATCTAATTAAGACTGACTGAGTTCCCACTCTGCCCAGAGGAGTGGGGGTGACTCCGTGCAGAGGGAGGATGCACAGCCCAAGGGTTTGCCCACTCACCAACAGTCATTCCAAGCAGAGCCATGAAGGGAATTCTTTGGAATGCTCTAGGGAATGCATGCCTGTTCCCTTGCACTTCAGATCTCACCCCTATCCTTTGGATGGAAATGTTGAAGAAAACTTGTTCACAGTAAAGCAGAAGGGACTGGTTCCCTTTTTCTTATTTTTTTGCAATTTTGTTGGGTTTTTTTCACTTTGCTTTACTTACTCAATTATATCACTAGCACAGATTTCTGGGTGGGTAAAGAGACTATTTTACATTATAGCAATTATTTCAAACAAAATGTCTGAGCTCAGTCTAGTCACTGTTAGAGACTAAGACAAAATTCTAGGGGAGCAGGTGATATATTTTGCCTTGTATCCTTAAATTTACCTCCCTCTGCAGCTGCCCCTGGGGTGGTATGACAGCAAAGACCCCAGCCCAGCTGGTACCACTGTGCTCCCATGCAAAAGGAGCACCCTTGCACGGACAGGGAGAGCAGCTGGTGGTGTTCCACTGTCCCTCTGACAGCAGTGATGGTTGGGGATTGCCCTGGGAGTCCAGGAGATGTGCAGGGAGAGGTTTTCTTCATGGAGAAGGCAGTCATGGTTGAGAAGGAGAACAGGATAGGAAGGGGACAGAGGTTAAGGGACCAGCAGGCCGGCAGGTGCCAGGATTTCATCTAGGAGAGACTGGGTATTCTTATCCCTGAACCACACGGTGCTGTCAGATGGGCAGAAAACCTTGTTTTTAGGGGTACTTTGCCCATTTCTATGCAAATGTCCACCATAACTTAAACCACAGAGGAGCTGTCACTCAATATTTTGTTGTTAGTCACAAGTGAGCTCTAAGAAAGGCGAACACTTTAAACCAGCCTGCTCTTTGCTGCCAACAAAAGCAGAGAACTCCCAGAGGCACAAGACGTAGGCAGGGTGTTCCTGGCTCCCACAGGATCCAGAGTTCATGGTTTATGCCATGCTGGCATTGGGTCTGCATCTTTCAAGCAGTGATGATCAGTGCTCATGGAGAGCCCATTACCTACTTGTTACTCCTCGTGGAGAACGCTGGGTTCTGACTCCTTCTCGGTGTCTCATTCAAACGTCTCAAATTTCCATTTCAAGGGCATCACTGCTTCTCATCAGGTTTTTGCCAATGGATATACCAAAGGTTCCTATATGAGATGAAGTGACTTGTGGTTAAAAGCACAACAAAAATACCATCATTCATTAACATAAGGTAGAAATGCAGCATACATCACCAATAAAAAAGTGAATTGGATTTGCTCTTTAGTCTCTTTTAGCCCTTTAAAATAGACCATAGCCCACAGGATTATTTCATGCATTGCACACATCTGCAATGTACAATGAAACAAGAGCTGAAGGCCCCTTTCATGGAAGATGAACTGAGAGACAGTTTGCTGCAGACGTGTATTCCTTGAACCACCCTCTTCTCCAAACAGTCGTCTGGAGTGGGAAAACCAAGAAAGCTGTGTGGGGCTATAATATAATAAAACTTTTTGTTGTCTGTGCATCCTTAAATCCCAAAGAAATGTCCTGGAGTATATGGATAGCAACTGTAGCACAGTTGCACAATGCCCAGGCAGCCCCTTAATAAATGGTTTTGGATGTAGTAATACATGTTTAATAGGTGTTTTAAAAATGGTTTAATCCATTTTTTAGACCAGAAAATTGCTTAAACCCATTTCATTCTCAGATCTGTTGAACAGAGGGTAAGAAAGAAGAGTGCATGAGAAATACTGGTTTTCAGTGACAAATTTCAGAGTGACAAATCCAGGACGGTCAGGGTCTCCCCACCCAATACATGCTGTCTTTGGAAGCTCAAAGAAACACTGAAATCCTGGTCCACTTTCTGCATGCTGGTCCTAGTGGTCCTGAGGGTGCCATCCTTGTTTTACGTATCAGGTGGACAGCATTAGCCTCAGGCCTATTTATGTATTATTTCACTTTGGCTAAACAGTTCCTTCTCAATTCTGTGGCCAGTTGTATCCATCAATCCCCATGAGAAGTTTACAGACAAACTGTATCACAGAAAACAAATCAATTCCCTCCCTGATATTTGGCTTTTTTTTTTTACCGTGTTCATGCCGAACTGAAGTTTCTTGATAAAGACATGGGTATCTTGCAGGCCATGCAAGCTCAAACCTGAGGCAGGATCCTCATTCAGAAAAGATGGTGCCATTGTTTGTGTCATTTTCCACTGGATATATGGGAAAATCCAGGCTGACTGGCAGGAAATGCCGCAATGAACCCACCCACAATTCAGTGTGGCAAGCACAGAAGGACAAAAGGTTGCAAAAAAGGACTTGTACTGAGTATACAGCATGGGCTAAATATTTGAACATCTCACAAATCCCTTTCACATGTTAAAATTACAGGTCAACATTGCATCTTCCATCTCAGCATTTTTGGTAAATTTTCACACCTTAACTTTTTTGCTTCATACTCCTGCCACTCTTGTGCAGTGTATTCCTCCTGTCCAGCCTGTTGATGTGGTCTGAATGTATTCAGGAGGAAGCTGCATTTCTGTGCCAGCAGAGGTTCAGCACATGCCAATTCACTGCGTGAGAGAGCTCAGTATAACCACCCCTCCTGTGCTTTCAAATTTAATTCTAGTTTGCAACAAATGATGATCCTTTGTGCTGCAGCTTCCTTTTTCCTGATCCCTGCTAATGCACTTTATCCCTTTCTTGTTGCTGGTATCTGGAGGTCTTAATGTCTGTAATACATTTATTTTTTAAGCACTCCACAGAGGTGGGAGCAGAGCTATCTTCAGGGGGGAATGGGGTTACATAATGCCCAGATCACTTCTGCCTGCATATCTCTGACTGTCTGGGTCCACATGATGTGCCCCAGGTCAAAGGGGAGGTTTGTGCTTGTGGGAAGAATATTATCTGGTCACCCGAGTCAGGCTGTAATACCCAAATCACTAATGGCCTGCTATCTTCTTAGCCCAGGCTTTCTAGTCCCAGTCTGGGAACTCCTCATGGCAGGGATTTCTTATGCCAGGAATGCATTTCCATTTCTCCCACAACAAACCCCATGCTTGTAAAACAGCTGAACTACTAGAGCTCAGAGAATCAGACAGAGAAGTTCTGCAGAGGGCTGAGTTTGGCAAAGAACAAAGGCCTGGAGGGGAAAAGGAAATAGGGTGAAAAATAGGAAGGACATGAAAAATTTTGGAGAAAATTGCCCTAGTTCCCGGGAAATTGCCCATTATTTTGATATTTAGAAATAAAGTAGTTTGTAAGCACGTTACCTGAGTCAAATAACATTAGTTCAAAACTAAGATTCTCATTTTTCCTGCCAATGGATGCAACATATTTTATTAGCAAGACTCCTCAGTTTTCAGCACAGAAATTCAAAGCGGCCAGCAGGAATCCCTCTCCCACTCTGCCAGTTCCCTTTAAAATGAACACAACATGGCCATCTGAGCTTGCCTTTGAGGCAGCACTTTACAATGCCCCAGAAAGATGATTTCCCAGTCCTAAAGCAATGGAGAATTTTTGCAGCAGCTCTGGTCGCAGGACTAAGTGGCAACACCTGCTCCAGCAGAGGAAGAACTGCCCTGGTAGGAGGTGGGACAAAAGTGTTCCTCCCCGGGAGGAGCTCCCTGGGAGCACTCCCCACACCCCAGCTCCCCTGTGGGGACGTTTGGAGAAGCTCGTGGAGGAGCTGGACAAGGTTTTATCGCAGCTTGGCCAGGGGTATGGGCTGAATTGCTACGGGCACAGGACAGACAGGAAGCCAAAGGGCTTTCCTCAAATACCTTCTCTAATGGACAGGCTTGCTTTGAGAATTGAAATAGTTTTACCACCTTGGAATAGTTAGAGAAAACAAAAAGACAGAGACATATTATTCAAAATTATATTATATATAGAAACTAAATTCAGATATTCCACAAAGGATTATATAAATCCTAATTAGCATTGTCACAGGAACCTCCGGCACTTCACCAGGCACCTTTAGCCAGCATAATACCTTTAACGTGAATTCACATGGGGAATAAAAGTGATCTTTCCCTTGACTGTCTGCCATTTGCAATCTGACAGTAGCTCCTGCTCGATGAGCATCTGTGTCAGAATGTTTTTATTCCAGCATCAAACATTTTGACTGAAGTTCCCCATCAAACCAAGTGCAGCATGGGGGCAACCTGCATCACCCTATGCAGAGCAACAATGTCAGAGGTGTTTTGACTCAGAATGTCCTCCCTTTAGCCCCAGGATTTTTGGCAGGCAGCCTGAGCCTCTCCATCACACTGACAGACCAAAAAGGTATTTTATCCCAACAGCACTTGCTGATGTAAAGAAGAAAACAAGAACACTGGTCTGATTGGACCCTCTACCTGGAACAAGAGGGGAATGACAATCCTAAACCAATCATTTATATTGCTAGAATTCTGCCCATGGGTGTTTTTATATTATTACAAACATCTGGCTGAGCACTTTGCACCCCTAGAGAGGTCTGTAAGGTAAAGCAATGTCCTTCCTAAAACCTCTGATGGGAAAACTGTGTCTACCTTCACTGAGGCGGAGCTCAGCTTTTTTCAAATCCTGAAAAAGGATTTGAACACTGAAATCTGTAGGAACTATAAGAACTGTTATAAACCAGCATGGAATTGAATGGGATTGATCTGGGGCAGCCTGAACGCTTGTCTCGGGTGCTCAATTCCACATTGCAGTAAATCCTGTTGTGCTGGAGCTGCTTTAATTACTGACCAACTCTATAAAACACGGCATTTCGAGGGAGCGTACAATGTAAATAATACACATGGTGAGTAGTTTGTAGTCCCAAGCCTGCAGCCCCTTGTTTTCAGTTGAGGAGAGGTACTCATGAGTAGTAACAGTGAAAGTGATGGTTTTCAACTTCCAGGGAGTTAAATCAGAGGTAGGAATAAGTTATTTCTGAGGGTGTCACACACTGCCGCTGCCCTACCTTCCCCTGGGCACCTGCCAGCTCCTGGCAGAGCCCACCCTCTGTTCAGTCTGTATTTGGACCTGCAATTTCCATCAGAAACAGAATCAAGTCCTGTGCAGCACAGCTCCTGTGCCTGTGAGGAATGTCAGGTGTGGCATTAAGCATCATCACTTGTCCAGGGTAGTTTGCTGAAAAAGAAGGGGCCAGGACTGCTTCATTGTGACCTGGATCCACACAGACACGTTGACATTTAGGCTCCCCCAGAGTGTTTTGCAGGTCTCAGCATATGATCTGCACAATTCAGCAATGCCCCTTGTCCACAGAGCTGTACAACTGCAGGGAAATACAGAGGGGGATTTTTTAACAAGGGAAAAAACATGTTTACCCAGTAGAGAAGGCAGAATTGCCTCCAGAAAGCTGGCACAAACCTGTGAGTGGCGGGCTAATTGATAAGAAAAATCTCAGTGCGCACCAGAAACTGCCGAGCTTATTGCTTCTGCCACATCAACCCTGTGCTGTCCTTGATAAGGTTTCTAACAGAAAATCCTTGCTTTTGACGTCTGCTACTATCACCCAACAGATCATATGACACAGGAATGAAGAATACTAACCATCACTAGATAAAGAAATCAAGGAAATACACATATGTCTGTATGTGCAGACAATGGAAATGCAAACAGGACTGGAAACAGTCTCTCCTGCTTCTTGGCAGAACAGTGCACACTTCAAGCTTGATAACATAAAGGCTAGTAGACTTTGCAAATACCTTTTCCTCAGCTGCATGCTTTCTATGGAAAGTGATTTTTTTTTTTCCTCCAGACTTCTCAATCTGCTATATTGCAACAGACAGAGCAAATCTGGACTCTTATTTCCTGCAGGTGCAGCTCCCCTACACAGGGCAGTGCAGAAGGCACTGGGCCATGGCACAGAACAATGTGTGGTCCTTGGCTCTTCCGAGTCCAAACCAAATCCAGGCACCTCTCTCTGCCTTGGGTCTCTCCCACACAGCAATTTGCACATGCACATAAGCATATACCGCANTGATTTTTTTTTTTCCTCCAGACTTCTCAATCTGCTATATTGCAACAGACAGAGCAAATCTGGACTCTTATTTCCTGCAGGTGCAGCTCCCCTACACAGGGCAGTGCAGAAGGCACTGGGCCATGGCACAGAACAATGTGTGGTCCTTGGAGATTATTCCTCACCTATTCTTTATTTGCTTAACAACTGGATCTTTCATGCTGCTTAAAGACTTCACTAATTGAATCTTTTTTAAAAGTTGTGCTGAACCAGTACCATTATGGCTAAATGACATAAGGATCTTGAAGAAAAAAAAAAAGTAAAAGCAGAAGGAGCCTATGGGCTTTCATGAATGGTATTTAATCTATTAAACAGCTTAAACATCACCTACATTTTACCTACAACATGCTAGATCCGATCAGCATTTTTATTCTTTTCCTTTTATCACTTAGGGAGAGATGGGAAGTTTGCACTTCACAATGGGTTACAGATTTCCAGCAAAATGGTGTTTGAGAGGTGTATTTATGAATGTTATATTTGAAACTCAAATACTTATGGCTGTCACTATATTTGTTCTGTCTTCCTCTTTGAAGACACCAGACTTTTAGTAACATTTCTGCACGTATGCTAGCCCAGTAACAGACTTAAAACACTCTGATAACTAGATGGTGGTGACAGCACTGAGTAGAATGCTGTATAAATTTTTCAATCTTCAATCCACAAAAGAGAGAACTGACATGTGCAGTTCTGAAGTGGTGTTATTCTGCACAACAATCCACAAGAGCTACAAACTGCACTCATCAGCAGTGAGTCTGGAGAATCAGAGGCAAACAAAAGCACCAGTAATTCCACTGACATTTGGAGTTGCTTAAAATGACCAAAACATAACTGAGAATTTTATTCCTTTGCTTTTTCAGATGTTCTGAGACCCTCACTTGAGAAGCTTTTAAAACAGTAGAGCTGAAAGGACAGAGGGAGGGTATTTTTGACAATTTAGGCCCTTGATTACAGCACCCAGAAAGTAGGGCACCAACAGAGCTTCTTAGCAAAACCATAGGCCTAAACACCCTAAAATACTCCAAGTATTGCTTTTAGTTCCTATCTGAGTTTATGTGCTGGGCCTCATCTCAATTAGGCCAGTCTCTATCTTATTACCATTACTCTCTCTTACAGCTCACAGTGGATGTAACTCCTAGAACAGATACAGCAGGAGATCCCCCATGCAGACATGAGCGTGTTACATGACTAAATCAACCCACAGTTTCAACCACATGCAAGGAAAGATTTCTTTGAAGAAAATTCAGCCACACCAGTCCTTGGTTCGCCTGAGAATAACTTCATCTTTAAAACAAACTACAACCAGAATAGAAAGTGCACCTGCTGCTCACAGAGGCCCCTCTCTCTCAAAGTTTCAAACCAGAGCCAGCCCAGCAAATTTTCCCAAGAGTCACACCTTGCTCATACACTCAGAAAACCAAATGTAAAAACAAAACATAAATATCAGTTTGTGATGCACACACAGACAGCATCAATTCTCCTATGCAACACAGTAGAAATGTCTCACTTTGGGATTCAGACTGACTCCAAAATAAAGGTCTGCAAAATAACTTCTCCTCAAGTTCACTCTCTGCATGCCATCCATGCCCCTAGGTCATGTACTCATGGAGTTACTGTATTGTGGGTTATTATATTTGCCATCCTACACTGCCTTGAAGCATCTTCAACAGCTGTTGCAAAAGATGATCCCAGGATGATGCTCACTTGCTTCAGCTGTTTTTTCTGCAAATTGATACCAACACCATGACCACCAATTTAGCTGCCCCTTGGACCAGAGTTTAACTATGGAGCAGCCAGCTACAGAGGAGTAAGAACACACACGATAAGAGGAGAAAGACAAGCAAATAACTTTGAATCCATAGCATTATAGCGTCTTGATGGACCCACTTTTGTCGTCCCTGAGACACACCAGGGATGGATGATATTTGCTACTGTCATCCTGCAGTCCTCTGACCTTAAGTCTTCCTGAAAATACAAAGGCTAGTATCGCTGTTGAACACCAAAAGTGACACAGACTCCGNGAAGGTATAAATAAAATTTCCCACAAAACTCCAACAGAATTAGAGCAAGATGTTTTTTGGTGGGGGTTTTTTGGGAAGCAGTGAGAATAGAAGAGAATGTCCTACTTGCAAGGGCCACAGGAGAGGGAAGGGGGAGCAGAGGGTGATTCAATTCACTGGAGTGGCATTGCAGGATTCCTCACTGCTCAGGAGGAAGGCAGCAAAGGGGCCTTGAAAAGGACATCTGAGAAGTTCCTTGGTACAAGCAGTAACAGGAAAATCCTTCACAAGTGATTGAAAGAAAAGCCTCGGTTCTGAAGGACACAGAAACAGCGAGAAAAGGATGGCCTTATTGAGAGGTCTAAAATATGCATATTCAACAACAACAACAACAACAACAATCAATAAAAAGGTTACTCCATTTACCACAACATCAAGGCTATATTTACTTAAGTACACAGAACTTAGGAAGATGATTTCATTGATACAGTACTTGATCAGTCATTCAATTACTATGCACATGCCTACATCAAACAGCCACACATTCAGAAGATCTCTTTGGCATAATTCCCAGAAGTGAACCTTCATGTATCTTTCATATGGCCAGTGTAATCAAATTTGCATGTACACATAGCAGAACGAGCGCTTTAAGTAACAGGACATAATCCTAACACCAGTTTTTCTTTTTTAAAAATGGAGAGAAAAAAACCACCCCACTCCACGTTAAAAAAGAAAGCATGGAAGGAGAGAAGAAAATATAGGAGTGAGAACACAGAATGCTCTGATAGTAATGAGGGCTGGTCCAAAGCCTGCAATAGAGCCTTACACTGCTCTGGGATAGTTTTTCTAGCCCTCCAAGTAGTCTGTAAGAACCAAATGTCCCCTGTGACTCTCCCAGGCTCCGGCAGATCTGTAAAACAGCTTCGCCCTGCAGCCTGGCTTGGCGTAGCCTCACCCTCCCCTGCTCCCAGGCATGCCCCAGCCACGCATATCCTTTGACATAGCTCCTCAGGATAACAGCCAAATCATGGAAAAAGAAGCACAGAGGTGTAAATTCAAGGTTCCAGCTACCAATTCCATCCTCATAATGTCAGTGCAACATATTTCAACAGCACTATATCTCACATTCCTTACTGACTTAAATTCTGCCAAGAAAACAATTTGATTTCCCATCTAGCTGTAGTGAAGAGTGATTTATTTCATAGATATTTTATTTTAGCAACGCTGCATTTAGGCAGTTAAAATTTAATGGGAATATCCTCCTTCAAATTCTTCCCATCTGGATTATATAATCTTTACTGCCAGGTTTTAGTCGGCCAATCTGTAGATCTGAAAGTGATTTCACTACTTTCCTCCAATGAACTAAATCTTCTCTTTACCTTTTCTTTAGTGCTCATTTCCTGTCGTTTCCCCCCACAAAAGGCAAAGGGTGAGCAGAGGGTTAATAATAATGAAAATCTGCATTTAACACTAATAACAACCCTTGATTTTAAAGGCCACACTTGATAAAATTTATAAGGGCTAAAGTGCTCATAAATTTTACAGCCTACTACACACTCACAGATTTATGTACATAGAAAGGAGCCAGTCATCCACAGAGCTGTGGCAGTTTCAGATGCACAGTCCCGGTTAGGGAGTTGACTCGTTCAGCATTCCCTGTGACTATGGGAGATGTCCATAATCGTATTTGTTTCCAGGTAACTACATGCACTAAGACAGTCGTGGACCTGATGCACTAAGTGCCCCTTTTCCACTGTCCTGCTTGCATTAAAGACAGTGAAGGAAAAAGGAGTGGGCTGTGAGTAAGGATTGTGGTGATCTTCCAGGCTGAGAGGTAACAGCCCCTTTCCCGGGATGCCATGGCTGTTCTTGTCTGAATACAGCTGTTTGAAGGGAATAACCGATAGCTACACTAGGACTTTTAAACTGCCCATCTAGCTCCAGCATCCTGGTTGTCCAAAGCAACTGCTAGCCAAAGTACTCTGCAATTTTCAGGGACAGACCAGATGCACTATTTTTTTCTGGTTTTATTTTGTAGAGGTCTTTGACAATATTAAATGCAGAATTTGGGGGTCACAGTTCAGTGTATGCCATAGACTGCTCTCCTCTAGGCAAGTCTCTATTGGGCTATAGGGACAACCATACAAGGCTTTGACAGGGAGCATAGCTGGGACTTCAAACAAAAGCTGATGGGGCAAGTGCACACCAGCTTCTCCAGAGCAAAGCCAAAGAAGTTCTCCAGAGAAAGATTCCTCAAGGAAGTTTTCTTCCTTACTAAAGAGCTCTGTTCCTTTACCATATTGTTCTGTTGCCTAAACTATGAAGGCTTTCACTCCAAAATCTCCCTAGGCCCTCCCATTTTCTCTAAGCATTTTCTTACTCATACAAAAAATTTTAAAAAGCTGATTATTCTTCTTATCTTGCTATGCATTTGCTAGCCAAGATATCTGATGCCCCTGAGTTCTGCCAGGTAACACTGAGGTGTATAATACTTACATATCAAAAGTAAATTGCAAAAGAATTATAGCAAAATTAATATTCCACCACCCCTCATAAAACCCTGCTTTAAGGGGATTTTTTTTCCTGAGAGGAAAGTGACTTCAGGAACCACAAAGCGCCTGGAAGTGGCAAATCAGACATTTGAGCCCATCTCTCCACAGGTATGGAGGGATGACATCACAGGCTGACATCACTGATTGTGAGAGCACAAGAAGATCCAGTACATGCTCAGACCAAGGATTTCTCCCAAGCCCCTTTCTTCAGCAGAGGCCACAGAATCTCAAGAATGGAAAAAAAAAAAACAACCCTGCCACAACACTCTCCATCCTCCATCAAATATTCTCTTCAGGTGGTAGCTCCACCTTACATGGATGATGCTGATCCTGAGGGCTGCAGGAGCCTGTGCTCTCCATCCTCACCTAGAGCATGTCGTGCACCAAGGTGCCCCAAAGTGCTCATGCAGCCGTGCCATACAAAGGCAGAAGGGAAGAAATATCTACAAAGGGAAGAAATATCCCTTCACAAGGAAACACAGAGCCAAAGAAAAGTAGGGTGTGCTATTTGCAGCCTTTGCACTTTTGCACCCCAGCTTGGTCTGCAGTGTGGTGTCACACATGCTTGTGACAGCAAACCTGAGCTCACTGTGGCAAAGGTGACGGAAATGGAGTGGGACCCAGCAGGAATTGTCCAGGTTAATATGATCTCTGTACATTCTGAATTATGCAATTAAATCCCTTTTTTTTTTTGCAGCAATGAAATCAATGACATGGTAGGAGGACAACAGCAGGATAAATGAGAGGACACACAGCCTACGGCAGTGATAACTGCGCTTGCCAAATTCACACCGCAGCAACAAAATACTGTCTCTGCTTCTGAAAGCTGCTGGTAGCGCAAATGGTGTCACCTGATAAGAAGCCCCAGACATGGGAGCTGATAGCTCACCTCCTGTCCCTCAAAAAGGCAGCATAACTTTCAAGGAAATCAACCCAACACCGGTAAAAGAAAGGAAATCTCTCCTGGTATATTTTTAAAGGGTTTACTGCAATGAGTCTGAGATTTAATCTGAAATGTCTAGCTGATACCTAATTTCAGGCTTTCTCTGCGAGTTCCTCACCCCCCTCACTGTGGCAGCTGCTGCACATGGATTTGCAGCGCAGTGTTAAGCTTTTCCTTGCACTCCAGCTTACACTTGCTTGGAAGAGCTCACATGACATGAAGACTCTGCTCAGCAGCCCTCACAGCAGGTCCACACTGCAGGACGTGCTCCCAAGGTGACAGCACCGAGCCTCCTCATGTGAACAGGCATTGCTGATCCTCATTACATTCCCAGCTCGAGGACTCTCCCAGATCAGGACCCAAGGAAGTGCCACTTCTGCACCAATAACCAATAACTACTCAGTCTTTCCCTGCTAAGGTGTCCTAGGTTACAGTGTAAAATTATGCCCAAGGTATGTATTCTGTCAGCATGAGCCGTTAGAGCCAGGGTGGGGCAGTGTTTTCCTTATCTTCTGTTAACGAGCCTAACAATGCCTTGCCACATGA